>OY992876.1:332373036-332552212 GCA_963921405.1 Cepaea hortensis | reverse complement strand
ATATCACAGTTGGCTGCGCTGGAATGAAAGGAAGGCGTGTAGAAAATTTCATCTCAATCGGATGGGCCGTTCGCGAACGCATAAAGGACATACATACACACATACAGACGGAGATCCAATTTTATATATAATACTAGCAGACCCGGCCCGGCTTCGCCAGACCCTGGTGGGGAGCATCTCATTTAATTCATATAAGTAGTCATATAAGTTCTCGTTCCCGTTACCGACTGTCTGTCTGTCTGTCCTGTCTGTCGGTCTGTCTGTCTGTCTGTCTGTCTGTCTGTCTATCTGTCTGACCCGCCACGGCATCGCCCAGCTCCTGGTGTGGAGCATCTCATTTAATTCATATAAGTAGTCATATAAGTTCCCGTTCCCGACTTCTGCTATCTGTCTGTCTGTCTATCTGTCTGTCTATCTGTCTGCCTGACCCTGCCCGGCTTCGCCCAGCCCCTGATGGGGAGCATCTCATTTAATTCATATAAGTAGTCATATAAGTTCCCGTTCCCGTCTGTCTGTCTGTCTGTCTGTCTGTCTGTCTGTCTGTCTGTCTGTTCCTCCTCTCTGTCTCTCTGCCTGTCTGTCTAATCATTTATTGGTTGCAGTTAGAACAACCTAGATAAACGAAGACCAACTTACAAAAAGCATTAGAAAGAGCACTTGAAAGATCTTTACATCTTCCCCAACAATTAACTGGGTAAATGGAGCGGCGGCAGCAGCAGCAGCAGAAGAAGAAAAAGGAGGAGTAGGAGCTGGAGGAGGAAGAGAGGGAGGTGGATGAGGAGGAGGAGGGAGGAGGAGGAGGGAGGAAGAGATAGGCGGAGAGAGAGCAGGAGGAGGGAAGAGGAGGGAGGAGTAGGAGTAGGGAGGAATAGGAGGGAGGAGGAGGGAATTAAGAGGAGGAGAGAGGAGGCGGAGGGAGGTGGAGGAGGTAGAAGGAGGGAGGAGGAGGAAGGAGGAGGGAGGAGGAGGAAGGAGGAGGGAGGAGGAGGGAGGAGGTAGAGGGAGGATGAGGAGAGAGAGAGGAGGAGAGAAGAGAAGGAGGGAGAGAGAGGAGGAGGGAGGAGGGGGATAAGGGAGGAGGAGGGAGGAGGAGGAGGGGGAGAAGGGAGGAGGAGGGAGCAGGAGGACGGAGGGAGGATGAGGGGGGAAGGATGGAGGAGAGAGGAGGAGGAAGAAGAGAGGAGGAGAAGGGAGGAGGAATGATTAGGAGGAGGAGGAGGGAGGAGGAGAGCAAGGAGAAGGGGGAGGAGGGAGGAGGAGGGAGGAGGAGGAAGAGGGAGAGGAGGTGAGGAAGAAGGAGAAGGAGGGGAGGGAGGAGGGAGGAGTAGGGAGGAAGAGGGAGAGGAAGAGGGAAGAGGAAGGAGAAGTAGAAGGAGGATTGAGGGAGGAGAAGAACGCAGGAGGAGGAGGGGGAGGAGGAGGAGGGATGAGGAGAGGGAGAAGGAGGAAGATGGAGAGGAGGAGGGAGGAGGAGGGATGAGGGGAGGACGTAGGAGGAGGAGAATGGAAGAGGAGGAGTAGGAGAGAGAGGAGGAGAAGGGAGGAGGAAGGAAGAGGAGTGATTAGAGGAGGGAGGAGGTAGGAGGAGGAAGAGGGAGGAGGAAAAGGAAGGAGGAGGAGGAAGGAAGAGGAGGAAGAGGGAGGAGGAGAGAGGAGGAGGAGAAAGAGGGTGGAGGAGGATGGAGAGGGGGGAGGGAAGAGAAAGAGGGTAGGAGCAGGAGGAGGGGAGAGGAGGAGGAGGATTATAACGCCTGTAGATAACTGCAGCGAAAGGTGGGTCTGTCTATCTATCTGACCGGCGTGGCTTTGCCCAGCTCCTGGCGGGTAGCGTCTCATTAAATTCATACAACAAAATAAAGTAACTTAAAAGAATGTCCTTCCACACACCATCCATTATTTCTAAAGAAAACCGTTTCTAAATCACCTGCATGACTGTAGATAACTTCGTAAGCATAAAAAGATGAGTCACAATGTTATGCATTATGCATTATTTTTATGAAACTTTGAAAATGCCCTAAAGATTGTATCATTATTTATTACAACTCATATGCCGGTATATAACTACAGACAAAGAGTTTATTCATCTTTGAAAACGATGCAACAATATGACTATAAGTTATACAGCAATGTTATTAAAAGTTATGCCCCTTGAAATAACCTTTCTAGAGTTAAGTCCCCTCGCTGTATATAAATTAGACATGTAAAATGAAAAATTAAATAATATTAAGTAAGCAGCTGATTTCACACTAAAAAAATATCACAGTTGTCTGCGCTGGAATGAAAGGAAGACGTGTAGAAAATTTCATCTCAATCGGATGGACCGTTCGCGAACGCATAAAGGACATACACACCCACCCACCCACACACATCCTTTTTTATATATAAGAAGACTAGCTGACCCGGCCCGGCTTCGCCCAGACCCTGGTGGGGAGCATCTCATTTAATTCATATAAGTAGTCATATAAGATCTCGTTCCCGTTACCGACTGTCTGTCTGTCTGTCTGTCTGTCTGTCTATCTGTCTGTCTGCCTGTCTGTATGTCTGTCTGTCTGTCTGTCTGTCTGTCTGACCCGGCCCGGCATCGCCCAGCTCCTGGTGTGGAGCATCTCATTTAATTCATATAAGTAGTCATATAAGTTCTCGTTCCCGACTATCTGTCTGTCTGTCTGTCTGTCTGTCTGTCTGTCTGTCTGTCTGTCTGTCTGTCTGTCTGTCTGTCCGTCCCTCCCTCCCTCTCTGTCTGTCTGTCTGTCTGTCTGTCTGCCTGTCTGTCTAATCATTTATTGGTTGCAGTTAGAACAACCTTAGATAAACTTATATGAATTAAATGAGATGCTCCACACCAGGAGCTGGGCATGCCGGGCCGGGTCAGACAGACAGACAGACAGACAGACAGACAGACAGACAGACAGACAGACAGACAGACAGACAGACAGATAGTCAGTAACGGGAACGAGATCTTATATGACTACTTATATGAATTAAATGAGATTCTACCCACCAGTCACTGGGCGAAGCCGGGCCGTGTCAGCTAGTTACATATAAAGCTTGGCTTGATGAAGCAATGTGATAAGGCACTGAACAAACATGGTATTTGTTTCAATTACTTATGCAGAAAGTTTCTGGAATTGAGCATAGACATACTTATACGTCGTGTTTCATAGACCTCAAATTAGAAAGTTAATAAATGATCCAAATGTTATTGATTCCATGAATAAAACAGAGTCCAAAGCTTGGTCACCATTTGTTTTACTTGTGCAAATCTTTCTGGGTAACTTTAAAGCATGCAATTATTCTGAATTAAATGAAAACATGCTGTCGATGTTTTTGTAAGCTTGGATGCAACATGAGCATAAAATGGCACTAAATCCATAACCATTTACATTTCTTTCCTGATAATCTTGGAGGTTTTAGTGGGGAGAAGGTGAAAGGTTTCACCAAGATATCAAAACATTGGAAGACAGATACCATGGACTTTGGCATGCCTACATGATGGCAGATTACTGTTGGACCCTTAAGCGTGACTGTTCAGGCATATCACATTCCAGAAAGTCCTCGATTGAAAAAAAAATGTTAGTGATAAAGTTTTAATAATTTTTGGTGTGAAGGTAATAAATACACAGTAATTACATATAATATGAATGCAGATTAAAGTCAAAATGCCAATGATAGCACCTAGATGGAACTCTAGGCGTGTGCATTGCAAATGCCACACTAAGAAGAATAATCTTTTTTTTTTTTTTTTTTGCATATCCTTTACAGGACATCGCTGTCAACATCAGCATCTGTCAGCTGTATGTTGATTTCTTGGCAACATTACGCTCAGTAGTTTGCCATTGCTTTCTGAGCGGCCGGCTCAGTTATCCCGCAAGTCACCAGCGGGGGTCGAACCACTCCCAGCTCTCGCCCTGCTACGAGACTGCGTGATAAACGGGATTACGGAGAAAGTGTTGTAACCCCTCAGCCAGAGAGACCGGCAGAATAATCTTAGTTATCACAAAAACTAGAGCTGATAGAAAAAATGTTTATTACATTTTTGTAATCAGCAACACAAAATTACCAAAGAACAGCTATACAATTTAAGTAGAATGGATGCAGAATTAAGCATAAATATGATCGTATGTATGTGTCAGCTCCGGGTTCTCGACACACAAGGTCCCAAATGACAGTTTGGCTTTAGCGACTACTGTGGTAAAGTTAATTATATTGAATAAATGTCATAGCTGGGTGCGCAAAGGCTGTGTTTTTTTTGTTCATTATCATCATGTGCCATGCCATCTCAAATGATCACCAGAGTCGTGGATAAATTCTGTGTTCTTGTCTCGACCATGCCACGTAGCCAAGCCATCCAGATATTTACTTCTCTGCTTTCCCATTGTTCATTTCCCCTCAATCTTGCCAGTTGTCACCAAGTTCTCTAGTTCATTTCTTCTCATAACGTATCCAAAATATATTGACTGTCTAAGTCTAATTTCTCTAATCAGTTTACTGTTTTCATCTGCTTCCTGCAGGACTTGCTCTTTGGTTGTTATTTAGGACTGTACATTGTCATTTGGGAACGTCTCTGATGAGATCAAGCCTTGTACATTCAGGCTTATTTTTGTGCGTGAACACGTTGGTCTAAGAGGCAATGCTCAATCTGGTGGTCTTGCGGACCGGGCTACTGTGAGATGAGCAGGAGCCATAGACCAGGCTGATATATTGTATGACGTCAGAGAGGGGGTGACTGAAAGGATCAAGATACGTCTGCGAATTTTCAACCTTTACCAGACTGCTAGAACATTAAATGAAAGAAGATGGAGTCACACAGAAGAGCTATGCAGAGGACCAAAGAAGAATAGTCAACTAAAAATAAGTTGTGTCGTCGAGCGCTACCTGCTAATGGAGATATTGAAGAAGGATCTGAGCACTTATGGACTGAATAAACCGATGTTCAGTGAGGATACACTGACGACTAACTATCATTGCCAACTGACAAAACATGAGATGCTGTCCGGTGTTGCCAGAGAGGTCATCAGGTGGAATGGCACTAGTCTAAATGAGACTGGGGCCTCGCTTGCTGTTCGATCAGCCTCCCATCACGTGAAGAATTAATGGCTCGGTTCTACCCAGCGATTTAAGAAAATATAAAGATATATATTTACCCACTGTCGTTACAAACTGAAAGATCGTTGGGAAAAGAGTCAGACGCAGACCAACGAATTTTATGTTGAATTATCTGAGGTCGTGGGAAAGAGGAATGTCATCAGCAGAGCTGACCCAGAACTGTAGGAACAGCAGCAACGGTAATAGTAGAAGTATTTGAAGTTTGTTTTAAATATTAGCTTTCTGTTGACACATCTGAATCTGTTAATACTTTGGTGACAGAATGACCAATTTTCTCTGACAATTCATCCCAAAAATTATGTCTGACCTCGTCACTAGTTTCTGTTTTCGGTGGGAATTCCAGGTAGTTATTTCGTTTCATGATCATTAAGAGGTCGTAACATTTTGACATTTCATCGCCTGGCAACGGTTGGTACACACACAGATAGAGAACTGATCTGTTCTGGTAGATTTCCTCCATTAACGCCATTTTGACGCAGTATTCAGAAAACTGCTCGTCGTAGAAATCTGGAGAGAGTATCAGCACTGTCTTCCTACTGTTCTGTATGGCGCTAACGATGGCCGACACTTCATATGTCCCTGGCATGAAGTCCCGACCATCCACACACAGTTTGTGACCTCGTTTCACCTCCAGCTCTTGCAGACAGTCACCAACCACAAACTGGCGGGACATGTCACTGTAGACAATGAAAGCGTCAAATTTGTACTCCGCTCTTGCAGTTACACGAGGCTTGTATCCGATAAACCGAGACAAGGCGATGTTTCGAATGTATCTCAGCTGCCATCTATAGCGATACATGACACCAAACACCACCAGAAAACACATCACAGCCAGGGAGGCCACACAGAGAACTATAATAAGGGCTTTTCCTGCACATTGTCGCTGTAAAGTTCTCATACGGTCGTCAATATTACCCACATATTCAGAACTGCCATCATCTCCAATACATTTGAGCACATCCTTGCTAACAAAGTGAATATTTGACGCCCAGATCCAGTGAAGCACTTCCAGCCCATCACATGTACAGCGTAAGGGATTCGAGGTAAGGTCAATGTACAGTCTGTGGGATGATCCGATTACGTCCAGGTCATCCCGACTGCTTTTGCTAATCGAATTAATGGAGTTTTTACTGAGATCCAGATACCCCAGCTTGGGAGTTCTAGAGAAGTTCATGTTGAGGAGTCCTAATTTATTGTCACTCATTTGTAAAGTTTGTAAGTTCTCTAACCCTCTGAAAAAGTCGGCATGCACCTCGTAAATCATATTCCTCGATATGTCCAGATAGACAAGATTACTGAGATGTTTGAAGATCTTCTCATTCGTATTCGCGAATAAATTACCGAGAACGTTATTACTCAAAGAGAGGTAAGTTAGAGAGTTGTTGTCATGAAAGTGCTTGTAATGCACGTGTCTAAAATAGTTGCCATCGTAGTTGACTACCTGAATCCACTGGGGCATTTTGGAGTGATCAGTTAATGAAGGTATGGCATTGTATGAGAGATCTAAGTGAGTCAGATGTGTGTAATTTTTTTCTTTGATACTTTTAAACAAATCTTTTATGTTTAATTCTAAGAATCCATGTGCTAGAAGATATGTCAATGATGGTGGAGCTGTCTTGAAGTGTTTGATCGATTGTGGCAAAGCGATGTGATCACTTATGTTAGTGGCACCTATAATATTATTGCTGTCGTCTTTGCCGAACTGTTCCGAACATATAGGGGCGTCCTGTAAGAAGTTCTCGTCGTACATTAATCCATCGTTAGACTTTCCTTCAGTGGCGTAAAACTGAAGATCTTCCAGCAGATGGGTATTGTATGCAACGTCCCCTTCCTCAGAATCATCATGCCTCTCTGCGAACCTCTGAGTCCGTGAGAACCTGCCACCGGGGACAGTATCACCGTAAAAGCCTAGATCTATAAGCTCCAGGTTGTTTAGGAAGGACAACTTGTCAGTGAGTAACGTAGGCTCAATGAGTTCATTTCCACATAACACTAGCTTCCTGAGCGTCTGAGGCAAGCCGTGAATAAACTTCATGTTCATATACCCAATCCGATTATATGACAAATCTATCACCTCTAACTCTATACTTTTCAAATACTTCGCGTGACCCTCATACAGACAGATAAAAGGACACCGGTAGGGGATGAGTCCGATCAGACTCAAAGATTTTAGCGATGAGTTTTGCAGCCCCTCGAGTCCATCCAGAGCCTTAAATATGTCATAGGGGTACGTATAAATAAACTCCAGTTTTCGGAGATGTTTTACATGTCTGTATACATTGACGTCTACGTTTGTCAATTTACATTTGAAGAACCGAACAGTTTGTAAGTTGAGGACATTTTGTAAAAACAATTTGGTGATTGTTGTGAGGTGGCACTCTCTTCGTGTTAAGATTCCTACGTTGAGTGTAACCAATCCTCTCAGAGTCTTCATTTCTGGCCCAAGGATGACATCATTTGAAATACCGTCAATGGACAGAGAAGTAAGTTCGGTCAGTCGCGCCATTTCTTTATTGGGGTAACTCGTGGCATTTTGCAGATTTCCATTCAGAAACAGTTGTTGTAGGTTCCCGAGGTGTGCGAACACTCCAGGCATGAACGACATGTTAACACCGTTGCAGCTGAGATCCAGGACTTGCAGTTGTGTAAAGTGGTTGAAGGTTCCAGTTTCCAAACTTAAGATATTATTTAGTGACAAGTTGAGACAATACAAGTTATCAAGTCCTGCAAACGTCAATGTAGAAATGAATGCAATATAGTTGTTTGCCAAACTGAGGTTGACTAAATTTGGGAACGCCGTAAAACTATTGTCTTTAATATCGGTGATGTTGTTGGAGCTTAAATCTAAACTGGTCACAGTCAATAGGGAAATCTTGTGAAAACTCTTGGCTATTGTATATAATTCTCTGTTTTTGGAGACTGATAGATTCTGTAGGCTATGATACCGTAAGAAATCTTTCGCTTGGAAAACCGTTATTGAAGAGTTGGAAATGATTAATTGTCGAGTGTCAGTAGGCAGCACTGCGTTAATGTCATTGACTGAAGAGTTGCAGGATGCCACAGTACTATTAGACATTGTCAAGTAGCACTGACACGGCAGGCAGCGGAATTCATCCTTGAAAATAACATGAAAACAGTCCTGGGGTGTGTCTTTATTCTTCTTGAGAGTGGTCGCGATATCTATGGGGCTGCTATCTAAACTTTGATGTAGATGTTTGGTTGGTTTCTTGTTCTCGTCTGTTGATTTATTGTTTGTATGCTTGTTGTGACTACTTAACTTCTTTCTCGGTTTCCTGGCATCTTTCTGAAAATATGTAGCCAATTTACTTGTTGTTGCTAGTGATGACTTAAAGTATGCCACTGATTTATCTGTCCGTGTCTCAGAGTCTCTGGCATCTTGCGTGTCAATGTTGCCATCTTGAGCAGAGCCACCACCGGCTGTTGCAAAGACATTGCTTTGGCTCTTCTTAAAGCCAACTGTTCCGGCCGTCATTGCAAGGACATTGTCCTGTCTCTTCTGAACGCCAAAGGTTCCGGCTGGGTTAAAGGATGTAACTAAGCACAGACAGTAAAACGTCAAGGTCAGACCTCGGTCGGCGCTGCTCATTCTGGAGTAGACAAGGAATAAGGCATATCGGTGTTATTATCACACGAATCACAAAGAAGATACTGGCATATTCAATAAGTATCATAAGTATACAAGCTAGTGTATTACAATCATCGAGAAGATACTGGCATATTCAATAAATGTAATAAGTATACAAGCTAGTACATTAGATTCATGGAGAAGATGCTAGCAAATTCGATAAGTGTCGTGCCACAACTCGCGTCTCTCATTGTTACTTCTCTATAAGTAGGTTGCCACAGCGCCAAGAGTATTTGGCACATGTGCTATAAGTAATTGTAGTTCTGGGATGGCGAACACTATTACCCATTGGTCGTTTTGACGTGACACAATATTATATATATATATATATATATATATATCTTACTGTGCGGTCGCACTTCTGTGCCAATGCATTTCTGTCTGGCGATGCCGTGGTCTTATTATTGGAGCCATCTCTATTACTATATTTAGTTATGGTTAAGCTCTTTCACTCTGCATATTTGATAACAACCAACTATTTATAACATAATTCGACATTTCCATTTTAACTCTTATGTTTGAATAACGACGACACAAACAATAGATTGCACGATTTATTGCCTGGCATATTTCGCTGCATCTCGTCAGGTACATACTGCAGAACTCACACAACTTACGTGAATTAACTAGATAAATCCTTCAAACTGAAATATACACATGTTCGCACAGTAATTTCGATTGTCTACCACGGTAATTTTAAACTGACTAACATGTCTTTCTGCTTGCACAAGGACGGCTTACGAAGGCTGATTATTATAGCTTCAGCAAACTTTAACAATCGACTACTTTGTGTGTTGAACAACACACGGAAGGCACTGTTTCTTTAAACCTCGTGACCGCTCTCGAGCACATGTCTCCCGACCGATGAAGCTGGACTGTTCCGGTGTGTCGGCCTGCCTAGGCTACCATCTTTTGTGTGTAGTATCTTGTCCAACCAATTCGGAATGTGTTCCGAAACCCTGCAATGTAACTGTCGCTCAGTTCTACCTATGTAGATGGCCTCGCATCTGCATGTAAATTGGTAAATACAATTTGATTTGGCGTGCAAAGCTACAGGTTCTTTTACTGCTGGGATGGGGATCGGTGTGTTTCGGTAGCTGATGACTAGAGTTGCAACACAGAAGGTCAACAAATCGGAGGACCTGGATGCAAAAATGAGGAAAGAGATCCAGTCACTTGTGAATGTGGGACTCATCAGTGAGGCAACTGTAAAAACGCTCACACCGCGTGGCTCCCAAACTCCTCAGATGTATGGTCTACCCAAGCTTCACAGGCCCGGCATCCCACTAAGACCGATCCTTTCCATGGTTAACTCCGCACAACACCGAATGGCGAGATAGCTAGCTGAAATTTTAAAGCCAGTACGACAGTCCTTCGATCCAAGAACACTCAAAGATACATTCGAACTGGTGGAATGTTTGGATACTATAGACATAAACAACAAACACATGACATCCATGGATATTGCCTCTTTATTCACCAACGTTCCATTAGATGAGACCGTGAATATAATAAGTGAACGCATTAGAGACAAACAACTAAAACTAGGCATACCATCAGCTATTCTAGAGAGGCTATTAAAATTATGTACCGCCAACATACAATTCACCTTTCTAAACAAGTCATATCGCCAAATTGACCGTGTGGCCATGGAGAGCCCACTTGGACCTATTCTAGCGGACATCTTCATGGCACACTTAGAAGAAAAGAGATCCTCAGACATCAATAACTTGGCCTTTTACCGTCGTTACGTGGACGATATACTAATTATCACCACAGACGAGCTACAAGCAACGTCGTTCCAGGCCACAATGAACGAGACACATAAAAACATCTCTATATCTATGGAACACGAACACAACGAAGCGATGCCGTTTCTAGATATCCTAATGAGACGTAGAGCAGTTTGAAGGATTTATCTAGTTAATTCACTTTACGTTGTGTGATTTCTGCAGTATGTACCTGACGAGATGCAGCGAAATATGCCAGGCAATAAATCGTGCAATCTATTGTTTGTGTCTTCGTTATTCAAATTCATCACGGGAAAACATTGTTTTGAACTCTTATATTGTCTCTAACAAGGACATACATATACTGGTAACAATAGAACAGTACAGTGCCAATTTTAGGTGTACTATCACAGATATATTTTTTTTCAGTGGAATGTGCTGCTCCTTTTCTACTAGCATGGATGATCTAGGGGGGAAAAAACTGTCTACAATCAGGGTTCTCCACTTCTAGCTTTGGGAATCCCTCTGGCTATCAATTAATTGCTGTATGTTCTGTAGTCTTAGTGTTCCAGGTCTGAGTAGAACATTATAAGTTGGCTCTTGGTTTTCTTTCCATTTGTGGCTGGTAAATGTTTAAATAAAGATTACCTCTACTTATGGGACAAATGAATTTGCAGGTGGATAAGTTTCTGCACTACTCTATCAAGGGCATCACTCAACAATGTGCTCACTCAACAGGTGCTGCATTTAATCTTCACGAAGTCAGGTCTCGATCTACATGAGTAGGACCACTACCTGAAATTCCATCAATCACATGCTTCTAATGATATCATCAATATGACATTAGAAATGAAATGTTGTAACAGCCTAAGAACACAAGTGAAATCAATCAAAGGAATTTTGTTCGTAGAGAAAAATAATAGTGGAGGGAAAGGAGTCTTGGTGCTCTCTAATAGTTATTGACCTATAATGGTTGTCCTCTATTCAATCTTCTATTACATGGTGTGCAAGGTTTAGACTAGCAGATCTGCATTTTCCTCTTCACCTATGCCTGTCATCATGGTTCCAGGTTAAGTAATACCTTGATTGATTTGGGATTTGACAACTATGTTTACAATCTTCTCCTGTACCTAGTTTAATTCTCTACATCTTTTTCTTATTCGAGAAAAGGGGTCTCATACATTAATGGGTTTTTAATTATTTCCCATTGTAATCAGCAGTTGCTTAAAAACACCATAAGTACATCATCGTGGTTTCCTTATATCATTGTCATTATAATCATCATCATTATATGACATTAGAAATCATTACATCATTCTATCATTATCATTATCATCATTGTTACATTATTATCATTACATTACAGTCATCATCATTATCATCATCATCATTGTAGTACATTATTATCATTACACTAGACCATATGTGTTAACAGGAGTGACGTGAACTACAAAGTGGGATTTTGCTTTAGTTACAAAACCAGATGCTTGTATGCGTAATGTATGATATGGTTTGTGTCGTGCTTAGCGCACAAACCAAGATGATTGTACGATAAATAATATTTAATACAATGTGGTTTCATGCGTCGGAGTGTACTAAATTATTATTCAGTTTACGGGTTATGCCGAACAAGTTCTCTAATGATAGACATGACATTACACATCAAACCTGCCTGCTATCATGAGATTGACTGTTAGCTCATACTCCTTTCTCAGCATTCAATCATTCTCAGACATAATTCATATGTATAGATGATCAATTCTCTCATCTATCAAACATAATTCATATGTGCATGTAAGGTGGGTAATTATACTTATGATTTCCCAATGATAACTTAAAATGTTTAACATAATTGATATCACAATGAAATATCTCCTTTCACAATCACTCATCAGATACATCATATCTGCAGGAATGACAATTGGTATATGTTTGTGCTTTACACATGATAAATTCACAGATTTAACCACAATTACATTACGTTAGAATCTCATTCTTCATCAAAAATTATAATATTTCCTGAATGATAGTCATTCATACTGATGGGTTTTATCAACTGATACATTCACATCTGTTTACAATACTGAAACACACATGACACAAGCATGCTCTTCAATGACATAGATTTATGTGATCATTATATATAATTATGAGATTCTCAAAGGATACTTCCTCATGCGTAGCAATAATGAAAATACACAGGGGTCCCCCACATTGTCTCATGAATTTATGTGATCTACTAAGTCTACATTCAGGCATTATGAATCTTAACCATTCTAGCATGCCAGTTGACTAAGTATTATTGTGTGGCACAAACATTAATTCCACATGTTTACAACATTGAAAATACATTTGACTCACCATATGGGTACTTTAATTCAACACACAAATTTATGTTCACTATAGGACTCTATTTGGTTCCCATGTGTTTATGAAATATAAGAAACTACTGGGTTGTTCATGTGCTTATTTATAACAAATCATCTACTGATTAACACACATTACACTAGTTTTCCTTACCAGTGTTTACACATTTACAATAGTTTCCTTAAGTCTTAAGTTACCACTCTATTTCATAGTAGATTGAGTTTCATGCTTAAGAAATAAAATGTATAACATGTGTCTAATGTTTGCATTAACTAAGTTGCTTAGCTGGGAGAAAATAAAACACTGTGACAACTGAGTATAATATTATTTAGTTTCTACTAGATTAATTTCTTAAGAACTCACCATTCTAAATCATTGTAGATTAAGTTGCTTAAGAAATATGTGTACAACTTGGACTAATGCTTATACATTAAATCAGTTGTTTACTTTGGGAGAGAGAAAAAACTCACTATTGTTATACTTAATGTACAGTTTATATATAAACTATAACAATTAAATATATTATAATTTAGTCTCCTACTAAATTAATTTATTAAGAACTCACCACATGGGTTCAACAAGTCGACTTACCAACTCTCTTCTGGGAAAAAGACTCACAGACTAACTTTAACTAATATAAAATATAGCATTGGTTACCTCATTTCAATTAAATGCTCCAATCATCACATGTAAACAACAAGATGTAAGGACTAGAATCGGCTTGTTTCCAAATCTATTGGCTGATGAGTTTCGGTCCTGCTATTCTCACTATAATAAACTTTCTAACATGTTCATAGCGAGTATAGAGCTACCAAATTCTACATACACAGGCACTTTTCTTGTAGTTACGATGAGTTTGTGGCAAGTGAGAGATCTGAATCCGGTCGCTGTTGTTTTTATCCCAGCTATTTCCGAGTTCATGTTTTTCCCCATATCCGCTCCAATTCATGAAGTGTGCGTTTTCCAATCCGGGGCGGTATCGATTTTCCCCTAAGTTGAATGGTACTGGGGGGAAATGGAAAATCGACACCGCCCCGGATCGGAAAACGCACACTTCATGAATTGGAGCGGATATGGGGGAAAACTTGAATTCAGAAATAGCTGGGATAAGTTGAATGGTACTGACCCCGGGAAGGTTAACCCGGTCAATAAATTCCCGCAGAAGTCGGATGTGTCGGCCTAATGGCGCAAGAACGCAGCTCTGCTGTAAACAGGCACAACGCAATCACGTCCGGAAGAAAAAAAAACTCCGGATGAACGCAGAAGAAGAAGAATGTTACTGGTTCTTGTACAATGTGTTTTGATTTGAGGAGATCTTGACAGCTAGTAACGGCTTGTGAGTCGGTATGCCACAACATGATATTCGATTTAATAATGAAGGACCGCCAATTTTGAAGATGGAAGTTCGGAATATTCTTAAACATATGAAAGCTAGCAAGACACCCGGTTCAGATAACATCACAACAGAAATTATTAATGCTTTAGAAGAATATGGAATATATCAAGTCACAAGACTGCTGAGCACACTATATGATACAGGAGAAATACCTTCTAAATTGTGTAAGTCTATATTTATTGCAATCCCAAAGAAATCAAGAGCCTTGGAATGTTATCAACATAGAAGAATTAGTATAATGAGTCACATCATGAAGATTTTGCTTCGAATTATCATGCAAAAAGTGAGGAAGAAAATACAACCTGAAATAGGGGAAGATCAATGTATGTTTGTAGAAGGAAATGGTACAGTAAATGTTGTGTATACGCTACGATCAGTTATTGAACGTTCTATAGAAGAAAACAAATATATACATCTTTGCTTTATTGACTACACAAAGGTTTTCGATAGAGTAAGACATGTCAACATGGTAGATATGCTTGCACATCTACAAATTTATGAAAACACATTAAACTTATACAAAACATATATTGGAAACAACAAGCTGCCATGAGTATTGATAATGAAGTAGGTCAATATCAGCCTATTACGAGAGGTGTGAGACAGGGATGGGTAATGTTTCCAGATCTTTTTTCCCCATACAGTGAAAATACTTTCAGAAATGTAAAAGATATAAATGGAATCATCATTGGAGGAAGAAACATCAATAACATTAGATATGCAGATGATACAGTATTGATTGCAATCAATGAGTAGGATCTGCAACAATTAGTAGATGCGGTTGTTGCACACAGTGAACAACTGGCGTTAAAAATACATTGTAAAAAGACACAGATTATGGTGTCACTAGCAAGAAAGAAATACCACAATATACTATACAAGTAAATGGGAATATTCTTCAACAAGTTAATTGATACAATTATCTCGGAACAGTCATAACATCTGATGGGAAATGCCTTGAAGAGATTAGAACAAGAATCGCCATGGCGAAAGTAGCCTTTAGCAAGATGAAAAGCATACTGGCCAATAAAAAGATGTAAATTGATACGAGGAAAAGAGTTTTGAGCTGCTACTTAGAGCCTGTACTTTTGCATGGATGTGAAACTTGGACAATGAGTAGTCAAGTTGAAAAACATCTGATGGCTGTAGAAAAGTAGTTTCTGAGGAGAATACAAAGAATACCATGGACAGACAGAAAAACTAATGACTAAGTACTACAGGAAACAAATGAAAATCATAAACTGATTAGAGAAATTAGACGTAAACAGTCAATATTTTTTGGGTATGTTATGAGAAGAAATGAATTGGAGAAGTTGGTGACAACTGGAAAGATCGAAGGGAACATACCAAGTGGAAGACAGAGAAGTAAATACATGGATGGCTTGGCCACATGACATAGTCGAGAAAAGAACACTGAGCTGATCCACGACTCTGGTGATCGAGTGAGATGGCGAGTCATGACCGCCCACGCTTTCCGACATGGCACATGATAGATAGATGTGTTGTAGTTTCGCTCGTTTACACGAAGACATACACCTTTCTCTGTTCTAATTTGTTGGAATTTCCTTGGACACTTTAACAACTGATTACTTAAATGTCCATCTAGTTATATAATGTTTTATCCACATACAGTCTAACACATAATGCTGGTTCACGGTTATTTGTTTACTATGACGCCATTGATGTTTTCCGACGTGTAGAATTCCTTTTGTTTCCGTACTTCTTTACAATTTGAAGTTTGACTCAGTTTCTAGTCTTTTTTTCCGTTATTTGCACGGCTATAACAATCTTCAAGTTCATAACTTGTAAAGCAACTCTTACAACAGGACAATGGTCCATTTTGTCTGCACTGTCATTGGACATTTGTCTGACGCTATATTGAACTTTTTTATTGAAATTTTTTTTTAATGCTCTCATCGTAGATAATTTAACTTAGCTTTAATCAGCTTTCGTCACACCTTGTAGACTGCATTGTTTCTGTCTTCCTGACCTCCTTTAAACCCGATCATTGTCTCGAAGTGCCTGTCCTCTAAATCCCACGGGACCGTACACTCAAAGCAACTCAAATTGAACTCGTCAAGAACAGATCAGAACAACAAAACATGTTCTATCTTACCAACAGGATCATGAACATATGGCAGACTCAAATCGAGCAAGCGAAAGAGGTACTTTTATTCCGCCGCAGGACAAAGTATATACTCTTGTAGAAACGTGAGCTGATCCCTATACGCAGGATCGGCGCTCACTTAAATAACATCTACCTACGAGCTCTAAGTCCAGCTCGCTGCCCTTGAGGCTTAATTATCCAAATCCTCAGTTCAACTGATTAAATAAAAGTCTAGGTATCCGCACCCGGTCTTTCTACTGTTGTGTTGTCTTTAATACATTCCTCTCCGGACTCCCAGCTGCTTCATCACGAAATTACCGCCTCCAGGTGTCACCTTCACACGGAGCCTTTTATAAACACATCCTTTAGAATCCACGAATTCACAGCGTCCCCCGTTGCCGTCCAATGACGTTGTTTTCCTTTCCTTGGTTTCTCATATTTGTCGTCCAGTTTTGTGACTGTCTGGGAAAATCCAGTAAGGTCTCTTCTTTATACTTGGTGGCGCATGTTCCGTTATGTGGCAATCATGGCATGTCATACGTCTACAAGGTAGCACACTAGATTCATCGAGAAGATACTGGCATATTCAATAAGTGTCATAAGTATACAAGCAAGCAAGCTAGATTCATCTCTCACACACATACAGTAACTCTAATTTTCTCTCTCACATGCATACATTCACTCTTTTTTCAACTCATTTACATTTCTGAACTACACCCGATCTAATTTCATTGCTCATATTTATTCACACACTCTATTTTCATTTCTCAGAAAATATACACGCCCTATTTTTATTTCACACATATAAACACGCACTATATTCTCATCTCTCACACATGTACACGCACTTGTTTTCATCTCTCCTACTTATCATCATCATACACCATGCCAATAAGTGTGGGCGGTCATGTTTCGCCATCTCACACGTTCACCAGTGTCGTGCATCAGCTCTGTGTTCTTGTCTCGACCATACCACGTGGCCAAGCCATCCAGGTAGTTACTTCTCTGCCTTCCCCTTGTTCTTTTCCCATCAATCTTGCCAGTTGTCACCAAGATCTCCAATCTATTTCTTCTCATAATGTATGCAAATAATTTTGATTGTCTACGCCTCTCTCTAATCAGTTTACGGTTTTCATTTGTTTCTTGTAGGACGTATCATTGGTTTTTCTTTATGTCCATGGTATTCTTAGCACTTTCCTCAGAAACCACAATTCCACAGCCATTAGGTGTTTTTCAATTTTACTGTTCATTTCCACGCTTCACATCCATTTAAAAGTACATGTTCTATGTAGCAGTTCAACACTCTTTTTCTCGTTGCAAATGCTCTCTTTTTATTGGTCAATATGGTTTTCTATCTTACAAAAGGCTACATTCGCCATGTCGATTCTTGTTCCAATCTCTTCAGGGCATCTCATATCAGATGTTATGACTGTTCCGAGATAATTGTACCGATTCACTTGTTTAAGAATATTCCCATTTACTTGAATATTACATTGTGGTATTTCCTTCCTCTTAGTGAGTACCATAATCTGTGTCTTTTTACAATTTAATACTAACCCTAGTTATTCACTGTGTGCAGCAACCGTATCTACTAAATGTTGCAGATCCTGTTCATTTTCTGCAATCAGTACTGTGTCATCCACATATCTAATGTTATTAATGTTATTAATTTTCTTCCTAACTCTTTGCATGATGATTCTTACCAAATTCTCCGTGATGTAGCTCATTGTACTAATTGTTTTATGTTGATCACATTCTAAGGCTGCTGATTTCTTCGAATTGCAATAAATATAGAATTACATAAGTCAGGAGGTATATCTCCACTATCATATATTGCTTTCAGCAGTCTGGTGACCTGATCTATTCCATCTTCTTCTAAGGCATTGAACATTTCTGTTGTGATGTTGTCTGTACCCGGGGTCTTACCAGTTTTCATATGTTTAAGACGATTTTGAAATTCCGTCTTCAAAATTGATGGTCCTTCATTATTATTCCGAATATCATACTGTTCTTTTCTTGCATTACCATAAAGGTCTTTCACATAATCTGACCACGCATGTAAAATCTGATCTTTTTCTATTATGATTTTGCCATCTTTAGATTTTAGGCAAGCCATTGATGTGTGTGTTCTTTTAGTTGTGATATCATTAATTAAGTCGGTGATGAACTGTATGTTCGTGGACTGTGTAGGTGAACATCTAGGAAACATCCAGATAGAAAAATGACTGCCGATTCCATCAGAGATGAATTGGGTGTTTCGTGGGGGACTGGTATGTTGACATTCTGGCGGCGGCATTATGCACAGTGTATCTGTGCGGGCTGTTGTTTATCGAGACTCCTGTCTTTTCCACTTTTCACACTGGGCAGTGGGGAGCGTTTTGTGTGATATTCACTGGCACAGGAACGGAGCATAATGGGGACGACCCGTTGTTGTGAAGTTGGAACTGCGACTAACTAACTAACTAATCATTAATTCTTTTGTGCATTAATTTTGGTATTCCGGATGTTGTGTTGGTTTTCAATTTCCCTGCAATGTTCCCCAAGCCATGCTTTTTTTTTTTTGCCTCTTTGCACAATTTCGCAATTTTCCTGTGAATCTCTTCACATTTTTCATGGTTGTTTTTTGTTATTTCTTCATATTTTCATGAGTTGTAAGATGTCTTCCGTCATCCATTTCTTACGTTCCATCATCTTCATTTTGGGATAGTTATTTCTGCAGCTTCGTTGACCGATTTCTTTAATACTTCTCATTGGTCGTTGACATCTTAAAATAATATTTTCATATCGAACAATACATCAAATCTATTCTTGACTTATACGTTGAATTTGTCTGTTATCTCCTCTCTCTTCAGTGCATGCAGATCGAATTATGTGTTTTATTGGGTATATTTGACCTTATTTAATTTTATATGTATATTGCTTATGATTAACCTATGGTCGCTGTAGCAGTCTGCCTTTGGATAGTTTTTGAGACTTTTAAGGCATTTCGAAAGCTTCTGTTGATGAGAATGTAATCAATCTAATTTCTGATCTTAGGGTCAGGTCTCATACTTATGCACCTACTCTATTTCCATTTCTCATACACATACACTCACTCTATTTTAAGTTCACATATATGTATATTCATTCTATGTTTATATCTCATACATTTGCACTCACACTATTTTTTTTTTCTTATATACAAACATTATATTTCCATTTCTCATAAATCTATTTACATTTCCTATACATATACACTCACATTTTTTCCATTTCCCATACATCTACACTCACGCAATGTTCATGTCCTATACATATACTCGCACTCTATGTCCATTTCCTATATATATATATATATATATATATATATATATATATATATATATATATATATATATATATATATATATAAACACACACACACGCACACACACACACACACTGGTGTCAGGACTTAGTCAGATATGATTGAGCTACTGTATGACAGTAGACGGCATTACCTGATTTCTGTTATCGCTGAATGTTGGGCGGCGCTTACCAAACCCGACACCCCACATTGTGCCAACGGCTTCGGGCGGAAGAGCACAATTGGGAGGGTACAAGCTTTATCCTGGTGCGAGGAAATGCAACCTAAAGACATAATGTCATGGCAGGGCAGACCAGGCCCTAAGACTTCGTTGGTAGCTGGTCTAGGATCAAAGCTCCGACATGCGGACAGTTAGAGCTGATCCGGCAGCTTCTGCAGTTTGTCTTGTTCCAGATGTATTGGTTTTACCATTTCTATGGAGTGAATTAGGCAAGCCGAGAGATGGGCAACACATGGTCTCTATATTTTAGTCCAGGTTTTGTGCTATGGGGAGGTATAACTCCATCCCTGGTCTTAACAGGTCTCGGAATCAAAGCGATATGTAGCAGTTATGGGCTATAAGTCTTTGTCAACTGGCGTAGATATAGGAAGCCACGGGTTGCCTCTGACGGTAGGAGACACCTACAGTTGTCATTGTTCAGCTTCTCACGCCTGAAGGTGGCAGCCCTCGGCCAACTTAGTGCTGATCCGCCACAGTCTGTCTGCTTCAATAGGTGCTTGGGGCTGTGACAAAATCTGAATCGCAGGCTGTAAAACCAACACACCAGGTTATACTAAAAAGCAAAATAGAAACCTCAAGCTACGGCTTGCAGCCTGAAACGAAAGAACCATGTGTCTAGGATTTGCTACTGACCTGACGAATAATGACGATGTGAGAAAAAACGTCTGTGATTGATGCTGAACTCAATCGTCTTAACATTGATATTGCTGGCCTGCAGGAGACTCGCCTCGCTGAGGAAGGGTCACTTAAGGAAAACAATCACACCTTTTTTTGTAAAGGTAGAGGGCAGGCAGAAAAAAAGGCAACATGGTGTGGGCTTTGCAGTGAAGAATTCGTTATTGGGAATGATTGAAATTCCAGCTGGAGGTAATGAAAGATTATTATTCCTGCGCTTGGCAACCTCTTGTGGTTTTGCCACCTTTATCACTGCATATGCACCGACACTCACTTCCTCTAATGATGTGAAGGATTTGTTCTATTAGCCGTTAGACTCTGTGATCAAGGCAACTCCAAAATCCGACTACTTTTATATGCTCGGTGATTTCAATGCTCGTGTTGGCGAGGACTCGGCTTCATGGCCAGTGTGCCATGGAAAATCCAACACCGGTCGCATGAATGAAAATGGGCAAAGGCTGTTTGAGGATTGCACCAAAAATGACATATGTATCACAAACTCCTTTTTTGAAACAAAAGAGCTGCATAAGGTCACATGGAAACATCCAAGATCCGGCCATTGGCATCAGCTGGACTTCATCATCACACGGAGACAACATTTGAATCAAACATCATTAACTCGAAGTTACAATAGTGCTTATTGTGGTACTGGTCACTCTTTAGTTGTTGCAAGGGTTATAATGAGACCAAAGAAACTCTACACAGCTAAACACAAATTTAGCCCCAGGATTAATATTATTAACACCCACGATCCTGATAAGTGCTTTGAGTTCCAACGGCAACTTGAGAACGCTTTTATTGAAACATCAGAAAATTGCACAGCAAGTGAAAAGTGAGGTAAACTTAAATTAATTAAGGAAACTTTATAAAACAGCGATAGGGGTTTACGGCAATGTGGATCATTGTCACAAACTGCCAGGAGGATACGACCAGGAGATACTATGAATTTGCCAGACTGACATCCCATCTCTCGGCCTGCAGCTATTTACTCGGCCAACGGCAGCCTTGCAGTCAAATGGAGATAATCTAAGTAATTTTATCCCTAAGGGAGCGAAGGATTATGCCCTTGGACTCAGGAGGTTTGGAGAGATGATGATACCGGAAGTCGTGTTTTAACTGCGCAATCGCAGTGACCTGACTAGAACAGAGGGAGAAGATTATGTTCTGGCCGGCTGGCAAGAAGTTCTGTGTGGCTGCAGTCAGATGAAGAAATGGAGCCAGTGTCTACTAAAGTTTAAAGATGTTGACATCAAGTCCATAGTTTGGACGAGGTTCCATACTTCGAACTGCATGTCAGAATGAAAGATTATACCTTCCTGAGAGGAGTGATTGACAGTCGCCCAAATCATAGACACATGTCGGCGCCAGCAGTCTGGACAAACCAGTCAACGTAAGGTGATCCTACTGCCCATCACCCGGTCAATCGTCTACACCAGTGTTTCCCAACGTGGGGCCCACGCCCCACAGGGGAGCAATTCGATTGTTAAGGGGAGCAATTCGAAAATGGACTCGTCCAGAGTTTAAGTTAACCGTATGGCGACTCTCAGTCGCTACTAGAGCTGGGTAAACGTCCAGTATAAGTAACTTCTGTCCGCCATGTTAGTAGCTGTGATTTCATTGTTAGACGTTAGATTAAACTACAGGTTATACTAGGCCGGCACTAAGCATTTCATGCTATTTGTTCTGAATGGCGCAAAATGCTTAGTGTCGGGATCTCAGTTTCTGCAGTGTTTCGCAGTAACGCTCAGCATTCACCGTTGGTATTATTTTGAAATAAGCGTCCGTTAAATTGTTGTAAAAGTCTCGTTGTTTTAAAAATATTGTATAAATATAAGTGATATTTAAATGGTATGTAAATTCAATTGGTAATTTTTTTTTTTTTTTTTATTAATTTCAGTTTTAGAAGCATAATTTTCCAGAAACATTTGTCAAATGAAAAAGTATGTTGTTGTTTTTTTCTGTGGGGTAAATGTGCCATACATATTTAAATATGCATTGTTAGTCTATATTTACTCCAGTTCATGTTATTTTTTTTTTAAGTTTTTAATTGAACTTATATTTTTTCTTTTAGCTCATAGTGAAATGAGTGATGCAAGCACTTTTATGCCAACAATACTTGACCAACGAATCAATGAAACTAGGTCATCTGAAGGCACATTTGAAGGCGAAACATAATCATCATCATTATCATCATCATCAAGTGCCCTGCCAGCTGACGTAGGCGTTCATTACTGTCCACAGATCTCGGTCTTTGGTTTTCTAGATCAACTCTGCTGCTGATATTCCTCCATACCACCGTCTCAATCAATCCAGCATCATTTCTCTTGGTCTGCATCTGCCTCTCTTCCCCTCGGTCGTTCCAGTTGTCACGATGTTCTCCAATACCTCTCTTCTCATCACATGACCGAAGAAAGATGTTTGTCTCTTTCTTATTGTATACAATGTTCTAGTTTTATTAGCTTGTTTCAGGCAATCATTGTTAGTTACTCTGGCAGTCCAAGGAAGTCACAACATTCGTCTCAGGAACCACATCTCTGTTGCTTCTAATTTCTTCTTAACTTGTTCATTCACACTCCAAGATTCACTGCCATACAGCAAAACTGACAGTTTATGATAACAGTTGACATGACAGTTACTGTTTTCTTGATATTCGAGGAGAGTCCTTTCTTTGCACTCTCTGTTCCTACAATGTCCAACAATTGTTGTAGGTCTGTTGATTTATCCGCCATCAATACTGTGTCATCTGCATAGCGTATATTATTTATTTTATAATCTCCAACTAGTATTCCTGGCATCTCTTTCATCTCTCTCATTATTACTTCACTATATAGGGAGAAGAGATCTTGTGACAAGATACACATAACATATTAATTTAGATTTCAATTACTTTCAAACTTTAAAGAAAGATTTTGAAAAAAAGAGTAACATTAAAGTCTCTATTTACTGCTCATAATGCAACTATCAATCATACTTTTGAGGCTAGTTATCAACTTTCATTACTCATCGCTAAATCTGGGAAAAGTCACACTATAGGGGAGAATTTAATCAAACCATCAATATCAGCATTTCTTAAAACGGTTCTGGAAAAAGATGAGCAAGACGTTAAAGCTATGCTACTAAGTAACAATACTGTTAGCAGAAGAATAGACGAAATGAGTGAGGATATTGAAATACAACTTGTTGAAAAACTGAAAACAAGAAAATTCTCGGTGCAAATGGATGAATCAACTTTGAGAGACAGTGAGGCCGTACTTATAACTGACGTAAGATATATTGATAAAAGTGATTTTGCTGAAGAAATGTTGTTCTCTAAATCATTAGAAAGCACCACTACCTCCAAAGATATATATATAGTAAGCTAAAATAATATGCCAATGAAAAATATAACATCTTGTGCTGCAGATAGTGCTCCTAATATGATGAGGAAGAAAAATGGTTGCTTAAAATTGTTGAAAGATAAGAATCCAGAAATGCTTCTTGTGCATTGTGTTATTCACAGGGAACACGTGGTAGCTAAAAACATCTTGCCTGTTATAAATGAAATACTAAATTTAGTTATAAAGTGTATCAATGCTGTTAAAGCTAGTGCCAAATGTGAACGTCTCTTCAAGTTATTTTGTGAAGAACAAAATGAAGACCATGTGCGACTTATACTCCACACAGAAGTAAGATGGCTCTCGAAAAGGAACTGCTTGAAAAGATTTATGGAACTATTTGATACACTTAGTGATTTTTTAAGCGCCAAACCTGAAATGAAAAATCTGTTAACGGTCGATGGTAAGGCATTTGTGAGTTATTTAGCCGATATCTTTGAAAAACTAAATATATTAAATAAACAACTTCAAGGAACAAATAAAACTGGTGTCGATGAAAAAGCGATGATATATGGTTTCATTACCTTTATTGAATTATGTCAGACATATACAACAAAAATCTTTAAAAGTTTCATTGGCTCCAAAAATGTGAAGCGACCGCTATATATGTTATTGTCGATCATTTGAAAATTTTATCGGCTGATTTAAAAGAAAGATTTTCTGATTTGAAACAAATTGATTTCCCAACTTGGATGAGATGATGCAGCCAATGTTAGTGGATTTGTCTGATATTTCAAATCTGCAGTATCAAAATGAACTCGCAGAAATGCAAAATGATGAGTCAATTAAAACTTTATTTAATATAAAAGGAGCGATGGCATGGCTTTGTGAGGAAGCCAAAATCAATTATCCAAATGCAACCAAATGTGCAAGAGAACTATTGTTACCGTTTCCATCTTCATATTTAGCTGAATGCGGATTTAGTGCCATAAATGATTTGCTGCTAAAAAAAAACATAGGAAATCGGCTGGATATAACAAAACGGGGAGACTTGAGACTAAAGTTAAAAAAGTCGCTTAAAAGTCGACAGTGTCGACTTCAATGCACCGGGTTTTATCCCATATGGGTCGGTCTCTTTCCGCAGCACGGAAAGCGTCGCACAAAGCACGAACTCCGTAGCTCTTTAGTGAACAGTTCAATTTTTGAATATTAAAAATTATGTATATGTTGGAAATGGGGGGGGGGGGGCATAAGAATGTTAGAAAGTCTTTGGTGGGGCACGGCACAAAAAAGGTTGGGAAACACTGGTCTATACCCTCAGGGTACCTTCGGGATGACTTGTCTATCAGTTTATAACAAAGACGTCGGGGCAAGTATGGTGTGTATGTAATCGTCAAGCTGTTCCACTCATCATCTACCCGACTGCTATTCAACTTGGTATGAAATCAAACAACACTGGGTCCACTCAATTATGTTCTATTGTGTCTCAAGCCATGGACACTGTTCTGTTGAAAATATAACTAAGGACATTGGACTACTATGAACATTAACGAACATTATAGATTAACATCATACCTATGATGGAGGCATTTGCCTAATGGGGTGTGGACAAGAACAATGCGTATCTTACAGACACATGCTCTGGTGTTCCACTGTCATTATCCTGACTTTCTGTCGAATCGGAGGAGGTGATATCTGAGAGCAAAGACTGAGGATCTACATTGAGAAGATAAGTGACATTCCCTTCTTATGTGGAACTCTTGACACTTAACAATGATGACCTTCTTCATGTGGCTGCCTCAACTAAACCTGTCTTTTAGCGAGTAGCTCACAACAGACAGATCTGCACTACATCCACATTATCTTCACTATTTTGTACAATACACTTTTATTGTTGAGTTTGTAGATGCCAGAGTTGCGTCATTTGTTCAGGATGATGTTTGAAAGGGTAACATCCCTTGGTCGGTTGTGAGAGAGATAGGTATCCGAAGACTGGTGGGGTCGTAAACTGAAATTGTCCCAGTCCCAGATCTGAAGTCATACCGATATATATATATATCAAGAGAAGGTCAAC
This sequence comes from Cepaea hortensis, assembly GCA_963921405.1. Taxonomy (NCBI): domain Eukaryota; kingdom Metazoa; phylum Mollusca; class Gastropoda; order Stylommatophora; family Helicidae; genus Cepaea; species Cepaea hortensis. The sequence continues at coordinate 332,526,231 of OY992876.1, read as the reverse complement.
CAGAGAGACGAATGGAGACGGATTGTATCTGCAGCAAAGTACCTCAATGTCTCGGAACGCTGAAGAAGAAGAAGAAGAATATATATATATATATATATATATATATATATATATATATATATATATATATATATATATATATATATATATATATATATATATAAGTATAGATATTCAGTTATAAATGTGATAGCCTGTTCCCTTCACCCCAAGGAAGCTGTTGACAATAATAAGAGGCAGGACTGGTTTTTCGGCAAACAGCCAAACACTGCAGCCGTTGATTGATAAAAAGAAGATAGCTCTCTTAAGAAACAAGGAAAGAACAACGCATAACACTCTCAGTGAGCTGAAACAAGCTAGAAAGGATGTGCAAAAGGCTGGCAGGCAGTGTACAAATGACTATCGGATCAAGTTCTGTGAGTCCGTTCAAAATGCAAGTAGTAAGGGAAACATCAGAAGCATGTATGAAGGGATAAAGAAATCATGTTGTCCAATGATCAAAAGGAGTGCACCACTGAAAACCTTGACTGGAGAAATCATCACTAATAAGAAACAGCAGATGGATAGATGCGTAGAGCACTATTTGGAGGTTTACTCAAGTGAGCCGAAACTAGCGGATGATGCCCTCAACGCCATAGAGGCCCTGCCAACTCTTGACCACCTGGACACACTTCCCACCATAACAGAAGTTAAGTGTGCCATAAATGAACTTGCATCTGGCAAGACTCCAGGTAAGGATGGGACTCAAATAGAGGTTATTAGGAGTGGGCAAGACACACTCTACAGATCCACCAGCTAACAGAGCTTTGCTGGCGAGAAGGACAAGTCCCACAGGATGTCAAAGACTCGAGCATCACAACACTGTACAAGAACAAGGGCAATCGGAGTGATTATAACAACTATAGGGGTATCTCACTTCTGTGTATTGTTGGGAAAGTATTTGCCAGAATTGTTCTGCGCAGACTTCAAGTCCTGGGAGATTAAGTCTACCCCGAATCACAGTGTGGCTTTCGACAGAACCGGTCTACCATTGATATGATATTCTCATTGCTTCAAATGCAAGAAAAATGCCGAGAACAGAATCAGCTACTCTTTATTGCCTTCATCGATCTTACAAATGCATTTGATTTGGTCAATCGTGAGGTACTGTTCAATGCACTAAAGAAGATTGGCTGCCCACCAACACTTCTGTCCATTGTGGAATCGTTCCACACAGGCATGAAGGGTGTATTCAAGTTTGATGGTGCAACTTCAGAAGAATTTGAAATCAATAGTGGAGTTAAGCAAGGTTGTGTACTAGCTCCCACCCTCTTTGGAATATACTTTTCACTTCTACTGAAATATGCCTTTCATGATCAGGATGGTGGTATGTACATTCACTCACGCTCAGATTGCGGACTCTATAATGCTCAGAGATTGAAGGCCAAGACCAAAATTAGGAGGGTACTGATCAGAGAGTTGCTTTTTGCAGATAATGCTGCAATTACGACGACCTCTGAGGAAGAATTATAACGTCTACTATCTGCATTCTTCAATGCTTGCTGTGCATTTGGTTTAACAATTAGCAAAACAGAGGACACAGATTATGTCACAGGGTGCAAATGGGGTACCATCAATCTCTATTGACGATGCCGAACTGGAGATAGTAGACCATTTTGCATATCTAGGATCAGAGGTAAATAGCAAATTATACCTATATCAGGAAATCAACATCAAGATTGGTAAGGCAGCAACAACAATGAACAGGTTAACAAAAAGAGTCTGGGAGAACAGGAAATTTACTCAAAAAACAAAAGTCCTTGTCTACCAAGCCTGTGTCCTTAGTACTCTTCATTATGGCAATGAAGCATGATTAACTTACTCACGCTAAGAGAAACGTTTAAACAGCTTTCATATGCGGAGTCTGCGTAGAATACTTGGTATTAAGTGGCAAGACAAAATCACAATGACTGAAATATTGGATAGATCAGGTTGTTTGACGGTTTGTTCCATGCTCAGTTGACGCTTATGTGCCTATGGAGAATGGGTATATACACTAACTCTATTTCCATTTCCTATACACATACACTCACTGTCAACAACTCATGTTTCAGGCATCATCGGATTACTTCTCCCACACCATACAAGAAACTTGCAAGTCGTGTGCGAGGAATGAAATGGTACATTTTATTGCCGTAGGCTCTTTACAATTGCAAAAACAGTCGCTATCTAATCACACATAAAGTCACAATATTCTCTATCACTAGTTTTCCTAAACCCTATAGCTAATCTCTATCTACTAGGCTATTCGAAAACTATCTCTATTCTACACGATGTGAACACTACAGAGTCAGTCGCCAGTCTCCCTTCCTTCACTCGCGTCGCTACACGCCACGCGGAAGGACCTTCATGCGTCCTTGGGCTCTTTGCGTGCTAGGTCAGTTAGCACGCTTCTATTAGCTGTCTTTGGTTTGAGTGGCACTCGTAGCGATCACGCAGGCGTGATTCAGTCGTGACCAGTAGTGCTAACTATCTGGTCAACGCCTCCGTGTGAGGACTAGTTAATAGTCCCCCTTTTCTATCATCTATCCTGCCCTGATCCCGGGCACTATGTTCCCTCTACTCTATCTGAGGTTGACCCCACGTCCCGGTGGTGTTCTATCATGAGGCAGGATTCCTGCCTCCTGTGTCAGTCTTTGACACACACTCTATGTTAATTTGTTATACATATACACGTTCTTGTTGTATTTCGTATACATGTACTAGCACCGTATTTTCATTTCTCATACATATACACTCACTCTATTTTTATTTCCAATTTTCTCATACACATACATTATATTTCCGTTTCTCATACATAAACATCCATTCTGTTTTCATTTCCTATATACATACATACTCTATTTTCATTTCCCATAAATATACACTAATTCTATGATCATTTCTTATTCATACACACTGACTCTATTTTTTATTTTTATTTTACCCCCCCCCCCCTTTACTCATATTATCATATAATCATACCCAATATAGTAGTAGTAGTAGACACCTTGCAGTCTTGACAGACCAAAGTATGTGAGTGGAATGTGGCCAATATTCCATCCCAATGTCTGGGCAGAGCTTCAGAGATCATGTGATGCCCAAACGACATGTTCCCTCTCTCGGCCTAGTCTTGTGTATTCCAGAGGAATGGGTAACCAATACGTCTGGCACAAGGTAGACTGCAGACGCTGGCGGCTCAATGACCCAATATAATCATGCCCAAGCAAAAGCGGCATTTTACAAGATGAAGAATATTCTGTACAATATATCTTTGTCAATCCATGCAAGAACGAAAGTTCTTTAGAGTAATACTGAGCCAATCCTGATACGGGAGTGAATCGTGGACAATTAACAGACTAGTGTGAAATTATATGGAAGCTCTAGAGATGTGGTTTTATAGAAAAATTTTGAGAACACCGTGGACAGATAAACCACGTAATGAAAACATCTTGAAAGAAGTGAACTCAAAAATAGAACTGTTTACTTTGCATTAGAAGAAGACAATTGATATTCTTTGGGGACGACATGAGAAGGGGAAAGCCTGTAGCATCCTGACAACGGGAACGTTGGGGAGGGGGAGATGCAGATTGAGACCAAAACAGAAGATGCGGGATAGCTTGATATCATGGCATGAATGAACATTGGCGTCCAAAATGACTGGCAGTACACGAGACATAAGGCTGTAGATAGGCATGATACCTAATGTTCCACGCATGAACCATATAAAGAAGAAGAGGAATAAGAAGTTGGCTTTCTCCTGGCCATGTCAAACAGTGCCGCGAGAAGTAAGTCAGTCATGATGCACCAACGCAAGGACGTAAACCATAAGAAGAAGATATGAAATGAAGATATATGATGCTACAACCTACCTCTGAAGGGTAGTACTGACGCTGGCGGCGCAGCGTCAATCCTCCGAGACCTCGCCTCCACGAGCCGGTGGCGAGTTATGGCCAGACCCTAACACCCAAGAGCCCGGATTAGAGACGTTCATCCAAGTCCCACAGGTGAGGGCCTCGTACGAGCCCGGACCATAAGGGCGCGCACATCTGTCAAACTCCTCGCCTGGCACTGTCTTCAGAGCGGATCGCGGCCGACGACGAGCGCCGGTTGCCGCTTAACTCCAGAAGCGAGGGTCTTGCGCCCAGGATAAGGCTTCTACAGTACTAATATCGCCCCACCACCCGAAGCCGTTTGCACAATGTTTGGTGAGCGACGCCCAACATTCGGCGCTAACATAAATTAGGTAGTACCGTCTATTATCATAATGTAGCACAGTCGTATCTGACTAATACCAGACTAACTAGTAAATAGAAACAAGGTGTTTGTAAAGTCTCACTACACTTTGTTTGTAGAACAAATTTTAAAAATGAAGTACACGAAGTCATCAAAAATTGTGTTCCACAGTCCATCGTAAATTAATATGGAGCGAATGGCTGTCATCTGCTGGAGTAATTCGGTGCACTCGAAACAGAATGGTGTTATTAACGGCAGAAATATTTTTTTGTTGAAAAAGTGTTTCGAAATGGCAGACGATACACACGGAAATAACAACAAATACGTTGAAGAAGGTATTTGACAACATGAAGAGCCGTGTACAGTCGTGTCTTAAAGCCCGTGGTGGACATTTCCAACACCCGTTATAATTAACATATCATTGGTTCTTTCCAGCTTCCCAAAAACAGCATTAGACCATAAATATTGTAACTAATTTAATGAAATGTTAGTACAATTTTAATGACATCATGTACTTCATTTTTAAAATGTGTTCTTCATACAAAGTGTAGTGAGACTTTATACACACCATGTATTTCCATCACATTCAAACCTTCAGAAACAAAATGTTCATATGATCATAATAATATGACCACTCACCTGTCAGACATGCCAGAGTTGTCAAGTTCAGCCTCATCTGATAAGCAGTTTCTTTAACACTTCCGACTGCAGCAAGGGAGGAAAGTGTCATATAGGGAAGGAAATATTGATGAGACAGAAACAAGATTACATCCGGAAGTAAGACTACAACCGAAAGTTAACCTTTGATGAATTAACGGGTGTAGCTAATAAAACTTCCCTTTCTGTGCAGAACAGAGACACTGTGATTATCTTTAAGATTGTGACTAATGCTCATCATCAGTCGTCTTATCGACTGGCGTGGACGATCAATCTTCTCCACAACTTGCGATCCCCAACACCATGCATCATTTCGTGTGCTGAGACGCTTCCATGTCATGACACAAAACTGTCCATAATTTTCTTTTTCCTTTGTTTCTTTTGTCACAATTCTTTCAAACTGTCGCAATTTGTTCTTATCTTTATCTTCTCATAATGTGGCCAACATATGATGACTGTCTCTCACTGATGTTTATGAAAATTAAATTTAGATTACTAATTTTGGCATGGCAAGAAATTTTCAGCATTCGTCTATAAACCCCCGTTTCTGATGCTTATTTGGACAATTTTGCTTGGTTATTAATTTTCCACGATTTACAGTCATATGTTACAACCGGCTCCTTATCTTGCTTGCTTAGTTTTATTTCAAATGATTCCAACGGATTGTGTCATTTCTGGTTTATTGTGTTTTCTTATTGTTATTTTTCAATGAAGACTTGATGCCTCTGTATTTCTTCTCTAATTGTAATGTTCTAAACTTGTCTTAGACGTCGCATTTTCCAGTTGTATACATTCCAAAGATTTACGGCAATTTTATCCATTCGATGTAAATACATGGATTATATTTCTGTAAAGGTTTTTAACTGTGATTATAATTTTCATTTTGATTAAGATTATAACTGTGATTATAACTAGGATTATAATTATAACTGTGATTATGACTATTATTATAACTATTATTCTTAATCAGTCGCGATCTGAACTTTACGTAAGGGGTCACCCCATAATTGCTCCGTTCCTGTGCCTGCAAAAATCACACAAAATACTCCTCAGGTCCCATGTGAAAAGTGAAACAGACAGCACACCAGACAAAACCAACAGTATGCACAGACTTGCACGCATAAGGCCGCTGCCAGAATGCCAACACATCAGTCTGCCATTAGAATTACTGTTCATCGTCGATGGAAGCAGCTATAAAAAAAACAATAGTTGCGTACGCATTATTGCATATGAGAAACTAGCTAGCTTGGCATTCGCCCACTCTCCATGTTTCTAAACATGAAATTCAAAACATAAATCATCAGTGATATATATGAAACAGAGGTAAAAACAGGAGCAAGGACCACTTACTTCTGCTACGGTGATGTGAGGAGAAGAGCGCAACCCTGACTGCGTAGGGCCAAAGAAGAAAATGAATAAAGAGAAAGAACCTCTCACCGTCCTCGGGTAACAAGAATAGAAAAAGAATTAAGGTTAAGAGAATCCAGGAAGGGCCGACAGGTGAATTGGTATCCTTTCAATGATATATAAGCTATGGACAAAGCTGTTCCGCCACTAATTAGCTTCATGAACCAGAGACGGCAAACGTATGTCTTCCACGATCAAGCTCAAGGATGTGTCTACTGTATCTATTGACAAACAAAGCTGACGTGATTTTCCTTCTACGTCAGTCGCTAAGCTCTATGGATGGGTTCTAGAGTTTTGCTCCCTCTATCTTTTGCGTCATGGACTCAGTCTGCACTGCGACCTGGCAGAATGCCCCCTCCCCTTGAAATGGTTCACCCATTTTAGACTGTAGCCAGTTTAATCAGACTGACCAGTAGCAGTTCAGAGTCGTCCATGAGTCATATGTATATACTATATTCCTACTGTTGTGCTAATCACATTTTTTTTTGCATATCCTTTACAGGACATCGCTGTCAACAGCAGCATCTTTCAGCTGTCTGTTGATTTCTTGGCAAGATTACGCTCAGTAGTTTGCCATTGCTTTCTGAGCGGCCGGCTCAGTATCCCGCAAGTCACCAGCGGGGGTCGAACCGCTCCCAGTTCTCTCCCGCTACGAGACTCTGCGTGATAAACGGGATTACGGAGAAAGTGTTGTAACCCCTCAGCCAGAGAGACCGGCTATTAATCACAAACAAAACAAAACAAAAAAAGTATTATCTGTCGGGCACGCTCTCCTGTCTACACACCCTGGGTAAACCTCGTGTAGCACTAGTTTATGGGTGGACTGTGCTAACTACACTATAATCTATATCTAGTCCCTCAAATGCCAAATGGCAAGCTTCCTCAACTAAATTTACAAAACCCGATTTGAGGTGACATATGTGATTAAATAGATCCATTCCCTCTGTATTTTTTTTTTTTTTTTTTTTTTTTTTTTTTTAGCATATCCTTTTACAGGACTTAGCTGTCAACACCAGCATCTTTCAGCTGTATGTTGATCTCTTGGCAAGATTACGCTCAGAAGTTTGCCATTGCTTTCTGAGCAGCCGGCTCACATACCCCGTAAGTTACCGATGCGATTCGAACCACTGCTGATTTGAACCGTCATCACGTTACCTGACGAGAGTATACGAGATTACGGAGAAAAGTCATAACCTCTAAGCCACGAAGCCGGCCCCTCTATATTAGCTTTGGTATATAATATTTGACTCTATGACTATTCTGCTATGTCTTTCTGTGCTATGTTGTCATCTTTGTGTGGTGAGGTTTTTCTACCTTTGCAGTTGACGCGTTGTATTCTTCTTTTGTGATCTACCTTTATTTATACTGGCTGTGACGCTTATTCGTTCTTAGTGATATATATATATATATATATATATATATATATATATATATATATATATATATATATATATATATATATATATATATATATATATATATATATAACCCATCTCCTAAACCATGTAATGCTTAATCCATAATGATTATATCTCATCCATATTGTAACAAGTGTGGACTAGTTTACTTGGTGTTAATTATTTTGCCATTGTTGCAATCTATAATATATACATGGCGTACCAGAAATTGCACCAATTCTGCTATCAATATTATTTGCAACCAACAACATGTTAACCAATTCAAAAATTCTATCTAATTAACTTAGTTTTAAATATATAAACATATTATATGTAACTTATTCATTCTTTGTATATGTCTGTAGTGTTATTCGTAATTGTATGTCTGACGTTTACCTTTATGTATCGCTTGATTGTTAGTAATGACAATGCATGAAATGTTAAAAAAAAAAATATTTAACTATATGAGTACAATGATTTACAATATCCAGGTGAATGATAATTGCGTCATGCTGTAAACGAATGTATGTTTCTTATGAATGATATAAGCCTGATCATCATGACGTATGTAAACAAATGAATGAATGATCACGTCGTGATATATATATATAAACAAATGAATGACTGACCCGTCATGCAATAAATCACCAAATGAATGACTGATCGCATAAACAACTGACTGATTGCATAAAAAAGTGCATGATTGCATGAACAAATTAACTATACTTAATTAATAATAGTATTCCGTTATGGCTCCTGTCTGTTATGTTCCTCTGAAACCGACAACTCGCTTGACATTGATATGTTTGGAGCACGGAAGAAACACTTTCACAGTCACCGCGAAATGCACGTAGTCTGTCCCGTTCACATCACATACCTTCTGAACGTGCTGATTAACTTCATTTAATCTGTCAATTACATCAGGAAATATGTATATATCTGACATAATTAATACATTACAAATATGAACTGTCTGTGTGAATATCTTATGTGGGCGTATAAAAGAGAAATAGATATTTGGCTTGCTGTACGTTATATATCCACGAAGACCCTAACAAGAAATTATTATCTGATAAAGCCAAGAACTTTATATCTAATAGATAATTATAGAATTTGTTACCGTTCTCTATTGGAGACAAGGTTTTAAGAATAGTACATTCATAGAAATAGAATGTAACTTGCTATTATGAACCTCAACTTCCTGAGCACTTACCATTCTGAAATGGTTGGTCAAATCCACAGTAGCATCTGAAATATCTCCAACTTGAGTACCCTTCGACAAGAATATGTCTTTGCCCCCCAGATTGACTGCTTGGATTTGGCATACGCCCCGTCTCAAGGTAGTCAAAGTGTGGGAGAAAAGCAAACCCTTGTGCTCCAAGTCTCGAGTTGGAGTGAAAATGACATGTATATTTTCACGCACACATCTAACACATTTTACACTAATTGCAGTGATGGAGCGGGCAGGTGCACACATTTTGTTAATAACAGAAACTTTAACACTGTCTAGTCCGACTCCAGGAATCTCCTCCACTGGGCTGCTCCATTTAAGGAATCTACACACATCTGGTACTGATTGTAAAATGTTTGTGCCAATTATACCCGGCACTCTTCTCTCCCCATTGTCCATGTCTTTGGTGACAAACACCCCACCGTCCTTCACTTGTGTTCCACCCAACACAATGTCACACACAAAGTACCCCACATACGGAATCACTACGCCATTTGCGGCCGTTAACTTAACAAATTGTCCTTCCCTTAGAACATAGTCCTGGAACATGTCCTTGAAACAGGCCTCAGTGATGGTGGAAACCTGAGAACCTGTATCGATGACACACTGAACACTCTTGCCACCTATCAAACCCGTCTCTTCGGGCCTACCACCCACAATTTTAATATTTGAGCCATGACGCTCCCCTTCTAATACCTGGCTCCCAGCCTTAGAGGGGTCTCCTTTAATGCCTGCCTGCACTCACGTCTTAAGTGACCTAAACGATTGCATCGCCAGCAACGTGGCGCTTGGGGCTGTCGATCGCTGGTAAGCCTGTTAAGCCTGGCACTAATCTCAGACATCTCCCTCTGCAGAAAGTCAATTTCACCCTGCCTGGAAGTAAACTCTGTTCTTGGTACACGGCCTGGCTCAGTATGTGCAGGCCTACATTCCACCGTTTGTGGGACTACCTCAGCCTGCACCGGCACATACTGCCCCTGCTGAAACTCCACTTTAACTGGTGGAGGCATACGTGTCTGAATTTCCCCAGAGTTCTCATTTCTGGCTCTCACCTCTACCTCTCTGATTTCAGCACCCGGCGGGGACCACACACCTTCCCATGTTTGTGCGCACTCCCTGACCTGAAGAAATGTCACCGATGAATCTTGCGAGATCTTTTCTTTTAGGACAGTTTGGGTGAATCTGTCCCTTATGCCAGCCACAAACTGGTCTCGAAGGGCCTCCCCATCCAACACAGGGATACCTTGCATTTCCTGGGCCTTCATTATCCGGTTGAATTCAGCATTGACCCTATGGGAGAAGTCATTGACTGTCTCCCCAGCTCGCTGGAGTATTGTAAATAACGTTGCCAGGAGCTCCCGTAGACTCTTCTTCTCTCCAAATATCTTCAGTAAGGCCTGCAGCATGGCCTAGGGGTCTTCCTCAGAAGCATGGAGTTCTAACTCTCTCCTGACAGGACTGGTTATGTTGTCGAAAATAACGTCCACCTTATCGACTGTCTCTAACATGCCAGCTCTCCATGCTGACCTCACCTCCCTGGCGTGCTCTTCTACCGATGGTCCACCTTTCTCCCCAAAACACCGAACAGGCTTTCTGGTTGGTACTACAACATACCTCAAAGCCTCAGTGAGCTCGCGTGGTGGAGCGTCCACTGGGCGGGAATCTTCGGTTCCCATCGTAGAAACTAGCGGCGACTCGTTTTGTTCAACTCTCGCTGCAGCACGAGTACTTCTGGTCTCCATCTTAAGGACAAGATACTATGCTACGGGTGGTTCTGCAATGGAGCCTAACTAGGTAACCTGGGTTTTGCTATCTCGAGAGGACTATTGCCAACTATACCAAAAATGAACCGACATAATAACCAACTAAAGACCTACTCAAGAAAAACAATCACTGGATACCAAAACAATCCTCCTAGAATAATTCTAAGGCTGTCAATATCCTGGTGCAGGCTCGCCACTTGAAACAGAGGTAAAAACAGGAGCAAGGACCACTTACTTCTGCTACGGTGATGTGAGGAGAAGAGCGCAACCCTGACTGCGTAGGGCCAAAGAAGAAAATGAATAAAGAGAAAGAAACTCTCACCGTCCTCGGTTAACAAGAATAGAAAAGAATTAAGGTTAAGAGAATCCAGGAAGGGCCGACAGGGAATTGGAACAATATTCTCCAATTCCAGACAAAGAATTACTCCGAGGGCTGTTCTAACACCAATGACTATAATAAGAGTCTATCAACTAAACGACAAAGTAAGAATAACACAAGCATCATTTGTTTATTAAACTTCTAAACTTCACAATAATATACAGACATGTAGCATCAACAAAGAAGTTAGGATACAGCAAACATCAAACAGCAAAAACACTAATCCAACAAACAAAATTACTAAGTACAACAAAACCTTCTAATCCAGTAAAACCTTCAAATCTACCAAACACTAATCCACCAAAAACTAATCCATCAAAAACTAATCCATCAAAAACTAATCCACCAAAAACTTCTAGTACACTAATAATTAATTTATCAAAAACTTCTAGTCCACTAAAAACTAATTTACCAAAAACTCATAGTCCACTAAAAACTAATTTACCAAAACCTTCTAGTCCACTAAAAACTAATGTACCAAAAACTTATAGTCCACTAAAAACTAATTTACCAAAAAACTTCTAGTCTACTAAACACCCAGGAGAATCTAAAATCTAAAACTACAATTCTGGCTTTTCCACTGTAAAACCTTTCAGGGTCTAACTAAACAATCTTACAATAGGCATTGGTGCCTCGTCACTTGGTGTAGTGGACTACGGAAAGGGCTGGTTCCACCTGCGCATCTCTTTTATACTGGGTTCGGAACGACTCCCAGAGTTCCAGACCTATCAGACAGTCTGCGCCCTCTGGCGGAATTCCATCATCATCGCGAGCCGAGTACATATACAAAAAAGCATTCCATACTACATCCACAGTTATAGTGTCGTACCAAGCACTCAACTCAGTTGCTTTGAGACGGAACCATGACTACAAGTGAAATATTTTATGCGAATTTCAATGCGAATTCGAACACGCTGCCGCGGGTAAGTTTGCTAGCCAATGCGCTACCACGGGCAAGTGTGCTAGACACTGGGCGCCACGGGCAAGTGTGCTAGACACTGGGCGCCACGGGCATGTGTGCTATAAAATGGGCTACCACGGGTTATGGGCGTGTGGTGTGATACTTACCATATCAGATAATCGAGAGTAGACTGGTCTTAACAAATATGAGGATAGCTCCATATACTCAATACGTCTGTGACCGTGAACACGAGATCATGACTTGCTGTTGCTCACCTCTCGTTTCTCCACTCCACCTCACGCGGCTTTACGTCACTTCACTGTACTTGACTTTGCTGTACTTCACTTTAGTGTACTTCACTTTACTGTGTTTCACTTTAGTGTACTTACTTTAGTGTACTTCCCTTTACAGTATTTGACGTTACTCTGCCACACTTACATGTGCTACACTTTACTGTACATAACTTTACTGTACTTAACTTTACTGAGCTTCTTTGTACTGTACTTCACTTTACTATACCACTCTTTACAGTACTTCACTTTACTGTACTACACGTTACTGTACCACACTTTACTGTACTACACTTTACTGCACTTCACATTACTGTAGTACACTTTAATGTACCACACTTTACTATACTTCACTTTACTGTACCACACTTTACTGTACTACACTTTATTGTACCACACTTTACTATACTTCACTTTACTGTACCACACTTTACTGTACTTCACTTTACTGTGCTTCATTTTACTGTACTACACTTTACTGTACCACACATTACTGTACTACACTTTAATGTACTTCACTTTACTGTACCACACTTTACTGTACTACACTTTACTGTACCACACTTTACTGTACCACACTTTACTGTACTACACTTTACTGTACTACACTTTACTGTACTACACTTTACTGTACTACACTTTACTGTACTACACTTTACTGTACCACACTTTACTGTACTACATTTAACTGTACTTCACATTACTATAATACACTTTACTGTACTACACTTTACTGTACTTCACTTTACTGTACTACACTTTACTGTACAACACTTTACACTACTACACTTTACTGTACCACACTTTATTTACCACACTTTACTGAACCACACTTTACTGTACTACACTTTACTGTACTACACTTTACTGTACCACACTTTACTGTACTACACTTTATTGTACTACAATTTACTGTACCACACTTTACTGTACTACACTTTACTGTACTACACATTACTGTACTACACTTTACTGTACATCACATTACAGTACTACACTTTACTGTACTTCACATTACAGTTCTACACTTTATTGTACTACAGTTTACTGTACTACAGTTTACTGTACATCACATTACTGTACTACACTTTACTGTACTACACATTACTGTACTACACTTTACTGTACATCACATTACTGACTACACTTTACTGTACTATACTTGACTGTACTTCACATTACTGTACTACACTTTACTGTACTTGACTTTACTGTACTACACTTTACTGTACTGCACTTTACTGTACTTCACATTACTGTACTACACTTATCTGTACTTCACATTACTGTACTACACTTTACTGTACTTCACATTACTGTACTACACTTCACTGTACTTCACACTACTGTACTACACTTTACAGTACTTCACATTACTGTACTACACTTTACTGTATTTCATATTACTGTACTACACTTCACTGTATTTCACATGACTGTACTACACTTTGCTGTACTTCACATGACTGTACTACACTTTACTGTGCTACACTTTACTGTACTTCATATTACTGTACTACACATTACTGTACTACACTTTACTGTACTAACCTTTACTGTACTTCACATTACTGTACTACACATTACTTTACATCACATTACTGTACTTCACATTACTGTACTACACTTTACTGTACTTCACATTACAGTGCTTCACATTACTTTACTTCACATTACTGAACTTTACATTACTGTACTTCAAATTACTGTACTTCACATTACTGTACTACACTTTACTGTACTTCACATTACTGTACTTCACATTACTGTACTACACTTTACTGTACTTCACATTACTGTACTTCACATTACTGTACTTCACATTACTGTACTTCACATTACTGTACTTCACATTACTTTACTTCACATTACTGTACTTCACATTACTGTACTTCACATTACTGTACTTCACATTACTGTATTACACTTTACTGTACTTCACATTACTGTACTACACTTTACTGTACTACACATTACTGTACTACACTTAACTGTACTTCACATGACTGTACTTCACATTACTGTACTACACTTTATTTTACCACACTTTACTGTACTACACTTTACTGTACTACACTTTACTGTACTACACTTTACTGTACTTCACATTATTGTACTACACTTTACTGTACTTCACATTACTGTACTACACTTTACTGTACTTCACATTACTGTACTTCCCATTACTGTACTTCACATTACTGTACTACACTTTACTGTACTACACTTTACTGTACCACACTTTACTGTACTACACTTTACTGTACCTCACTTTACTGTACCACACTTTACTGTACTACACATTACTGTACCACACTTTACTGTACTACACTTTACTGTACCACACTTTACTGTACCACTGTCAATGTCTTCGCTTTACTCATAGGCACTCAGCTTCTTCTTACGCACTATAAAAAAAACGTATGGTAATTTTCTAACATTTATTTCCAGGCGAGCCTGATATCATTACTCAATAAATACAGGCGGTAATTCTCATACGAACATACATATACCGCCCTTCATAATCTAATAGCACACGATAGTTTCACACTTCAATACTCGCTCTACCCAAACTAGTACTCTCGCAATCATTAAGCATTTGCTCAAAAGAAACACGTCCTCTCTGAAACTGTCCCCAAGTCCCGTCTGACGATTCTCAGCTCAACCGCTGGGCTAGTTGCACTAGACCCCGTGCCGTTGTGTGAACCCGGTGCTATCTAAACTGTCACGTTGTACTGCAAACTGTCCGTGCTAGGATAGGTCACTCGGTGTACTGACATCTCATCCGTTCAGGGCAGTGTCCCGTGAACGGTGGTCCCCTTGTATCACCCCGTCTGGTCCTACCGTTACTCTGTCTAATACACGATAGTGTCCCTTACTACGTCCTGTCTCCACTTCACCTACTGACCTGTAGATGTCCTATCCCATGACTCTCGGGTGTCCTGACTTATGTCCTGTCTCATGACCCTCTGGTGTCCTGACTTATGTCCTTTCTCTACTCTACCGGCTATACTCTAGATGTCCTTATCTATAACCTCTATGTCGTTATCTTAGTTGTCCTAACTCTATTATGTCAATTGTCATATATATGTCCTTTAGCTATCCCTCAACACCCTGATATTCTCCCACGACCCCCCCCCCCCCCCTGTATTGTGTCACCGAATTCATTCCAAAAGGTGTGATACAATGTCTTCTATACATATACAAAATTTGTCGGAGCTTCTTCTTCTTCTTCTTTCGTTCGCTTGAAATATGTCTATAACAGCAATGCTGTCTCTTGTATGAATTGAACTGCCTTTTTCAGTTCACACAGCGGTCCATAAAGTTTATCTTCCACTGCCGTCTCTCTAGGCCAGAAGGTTTGCCTAGATATGTTATATTTTGGGCAGTCTTGGAGTATGTGCTCTGCTGTCTGCGACGCCAATCCACATGTCCACATGGCTGTTTCACCAATCTTGAATTTTGTATACATGTGGTTGCGTAATCTATTGTGCCCTGTTCTGAGGCGCAGAATAATGACTTGTTCTGGTCTATCCATAACGTGGTAGTCATCCTGAGCAGGTTTTGGTGGCTTTCTGACTAATTTGATCATTCTTTTCTTTTGGTGGTATGTTACAGGCACATCAGGTTGTTCTTCTTTGGCTCCTTCCTTAGCCAATTAATCAGCTCTGTCGTTCCCGGGTACTCCACAGTGGGATGGTATCCACTGTATGGTGACCTTATGCTGACTGCTAAGTTCAGAAAGTAGTGTCCTTAGTACTGGCAATTTCCCAGACAGGAGCGCCTCAAGTACTGATTTTGCATCTGTCAATAGCACCACAGGTTGTGTACCATTGCTGATATTTAGTAATTTCTCTGTTGCTATCTTGATTGCCTCAATTTCAGCATCGTAGTTATGGCAGTACTTTCCTGTCGGTACTCTAGCTGTGTCCCTGGTATTATTTGGGTATTCTATGTACACTACCGCTCCTCCATTTCGAACAGCATTTTGTGCTGACCCATCTGTGTAGACTCGGATCCAGAGGTCCTGTGGGTATTCTTCATCAAGGAAGCTGAGAGTGGCTGTTCTGCGCTGCACACTGTTCTGTTCTTCCTTGTTAAATATTCCTCTCACTTTTGTCTGGATTTGTAATGATAGTCTATGCTCATCTTTCCATGGAGTTCGCTCTGGAATAGTTGTTAGGGGGATACCAACTGTGGGCAGATCAGTGGTTTCTCTGCAGAGTCGTTTGGCCTGGTGGATAAAACTACTTCTTTTCAACCGCCCCATAGCTAGGTTTTCAAATCTGTTCTTCATAGGGTGGCCTGGCAAGCTGAGGAACTTTTCTGCTTGTATTAGCGTTTTCGTATCTCTGCGCTCACTCAGTGCTTGTGTCCTCCCCATCTTCTCCATTTCCACTATAGGGGTTGATCTCATCCCTCCTGTGGTGATTCTAAGTGCTTGATTTTGCACTTTGTCCAGCTCTTGTAGTGTGGTTTTTGCTGCCGAACACCATGCAGTTGACCCGTATTCCAGGTGTGGTCGTATGCTCTGTTGATAAACTTTGCTAAGTATTTTCCCACTGGCTCCCCATGTGGTTCCACTTAGCTTTCTCAGGATGGCTATTTTCCTTCTGGCTTTTGCTACTGCTTTGTTGATGTGCTTTCTCCATGTCAGCCTGCCATCAAATGTTAATCCAAGGTATGTTGGTTCTTTATCTTCTCGTAGGGGTGTTCCATTTATCTGGATGGTCCCTGCCTTTTGTTTTGGAGAGAGGGTAAATAGGGTGGTGCTGCACTTGTCAGTGTTTATGCTGACACACCATCTATTTGCCCATGCAACAAATGTATCTACAGCTCTTTGTAGTAATCTGGTGGCCACTGATGCATGTTCATTTGTGCTCCATAGAACCAGGTCATCGGCGTACATTGCGGCTTTAATTCCATGCGGTAGATTAGCAACGAGATCATTGATGAAGATTAGAAAGAGTGTGGGGGACAATACTCCGCCCTGGGGAACTCCGTGACGCAGTAGTACTTTCTTGCTCTTTAGTCCATATATCTGTACTCGGGCTCTTCTGTTGTGCAAGTATGCTTTCACCCATTTGTACATTCTTCCATTGACTTTGCAGTTTCTCAGTTTATTCATCAGACCTTCTTTCCAGACTTTGTCAAAGGCTTTCTTCAAATCTATCCATGCCGCAAGCACCAGCTTCTTCTCTTGGAATGCATCCTCAATTTCTTGAGAGAGGTAGGTTGTCTGATCTTCCGTAGAGTAGCACTGCCTAAAGCCAGCCTGCTGTGGCACAAGGATGTTTTTACTTTCAATGTACCACTGCAGTCTGTGATTGATGATGCGTTCCAGTGTTTTGCAGAGACAGCTGGTGAGGCTAATTGGTCTGTAGCTAGAGGCAATGGAACTATCTTTCCCTGATTTTAGGAGGGGTATCATGATTGCTTCTCTCCAGGCTTGTGGAACACTGCCTAAGGCCCAACTGTTATTGAAGATCTGCAACAGCTTTGCTTTGGCCTATGTTCCTAGGTTCCTGATCATTTCATTGGAGATACCATCAGCTCCTGGTGACTTTCTCATTTTCAGTTTTGATATGGCTAGCTCCAGTTCGCTGATTGTGATTGGTGCCTCCAGAACCTCATGTACTATTTCCTTCTGTCCTGTATGTTGCCGTTTCTCTTGAATCTCTTGTTGTTTCTCTGGACTGATTTTGATATTGTTATCTTGTGCGAATGAGTCCGCAAAATGGTCCGCTGCTTGCTTTCTTGTTAAAATGTTTCCATCTTTATGTAGTACAATTTTTGAGATTCTCCCTGTGCCCTCATCTTTAAGTTGTTTTATTAGCTTCCACAATTTCCTTGTGTCTCTTTCAAAGTTCAGAGGCTCCGTTTTCTCCTGCCAGCTTTTCCGTCTAGCCTGCAGCTTGGCCCTTTGAAATTTGGCTTTTGCATGCTGGAATTTATTGTGGTGCTCTTGGCTGGGTGCGGCCTCTGCTTGCTTTCAACATACTTCCACATCATTATACAACTGTTCCAGTTCACTACTCCAGTAGGGTTTATATTGTTTACGGGCTCCTCTTGGTACTGTTTCTCGCGGTGCCTGTAGTATGCATTTCCCAAACTCTTCAACTACTTTATTTATGTCTTTCTCAGTGTTCAGGTTTCTAACCAGTATGCTGGTGCGATGCTTGTACACTGCCCAGTCTGCTTTCTTGTAGTTCCACCTCGAGAGGGTGCTGCTTTCACTTACAAGCTCATTTTCTACAGTTAGAAAGACTGGTCGATGGTCACTGCCACCTAGTTGTTTCCCAACAATTCGTGTAATGTTCCACTCCAGGTCTGGTGAATGAAAAGCCAGGTCAGGTGTAGTTGTAGAGTGCCATGATCTCGAGTAGAAAGTATGTGGATCGGACGGCTTGTTAACCAAGATGAATCTATTCTCATCCTGCCAGTCTTCCAGTCTCTCTCTCCATGTGATCATAGCCCCAACTCTGCGAGTGGCTGTTGAAATCGCCGCACACAATCGTTTTTTCTGTTAATGGTAGTGTGTCCAGTGCCTGTGGACGGTCACTTGGACAGAAGTAATTGATCAGATGTAGGTCTGTATAGCCTGTTTTAAGTTTAAGTGTCTGATACTCAGCCCCTTCCATATAGACTTCGATTTGGGAAGCAGTGATGTTATTTTTTACAAGGGTAAGTATCCCACCTTTTCGCCTGTCCTTTCGGTCAGATCGGTAACACTGGTAGCCTCTGATTTTGAAAGCTATATTTTCGTTGAGGTGAGTTTCTTGCAAGCAACATACGCTTACTTTTTCTTTGTCCAGGATGTTTTCTAATTCTACTTTTTTTGTTGCTGACTCCCTCCGCATTCCAGTGCATTATTTTAAGTCTTTGTTTAGTATGGCCAGCTGTTCTATTCTCATGTCCCCTGGCTCCACAGGACATCTGAGAAGGACCTCCAGTAGTTGGGGTTGGACCCTTTCGAGACATAGGGCCCGGCACTGCACCTGCCTGGAGGTCCAAAGCAGGGCGAGCACCATAACTTTTAGCAGCAGACGACATATTCCATTTTGCGTAAGTGCGTGGCATCCTGATTTCTGTGGTGCGCCTCCTGGCTGGTTGCCTCCGTCTTCAGCACCTTTCCTTTGCTAGAGCAGACTGTGGTCTCACTCGAGTTTAGATGTGTTCACACGCACACACGTGTCTGCACATGCATGTATGTGTATACACATCTAGAGCACACTGGTTATTTTCCGGCGCCAGATACTCGCCGTCGCCCCTTCTCCTGTTAGTTAAAACAGTTCCGCCACGTGAAGGCCAGGAGTTGGACTTTTGCTGCAGAGGTTATGTATTCACGAGCCATTGGGGTATTTAAGCAATGTGGGTGCTCACCCCAACACTGCGCCCCGGCTACATACAGCAATTTGGAAACATTAGGTAGCACTTCTGATCCATAAGGGTATGGTCCACTGTTGAAATATCTATCCCCTGGTTTCTAATCAGTGTAACATACTTGTCATGTTGCCAAGAGTCACCACTTTCTTACACTTCACTACTGGAAGCTGTTAACGAACCAAGGTAATTAAATCATAACGTGCAACGCCTCACAAACATCCAAACTGATGTCCCGCAACAATTTGGTCCTTTTACAGACACAAATCATGAATATTTATATTCATGGCTCACCGTGAAATGTTACCTCAACATCTTCTACAAGTTCTGTGTCTGCTGATTTTCACCTATCTAGCTTATGCTTGTTGATAGGTTTTCATTTGTGTAGTCATAAGCCCCATTAATCTGTTGTGTCCCCTTGTGAAAGTGTGATCTCCCTTATTTCAAACTTGCTGTTTGTATGTTATCAGTTTGTGTTCTGTCTGTTTGCGTGTTCTATTAATATAAGTGTATGATTCACTTAGCCCAGAGCAGAGGTTTCCAAACCACGGCTCGCGGGCCACTTGTGGCCCGCCAGCTCTCAGAAAGTGGCACGCGAGGCCTTGTTATTTAATATAATATATTTTAATAATTTCAAAAATGCGCTCGGAGAGCCCCCGTCAGCGTGCGATTATTTACCCTGCTCGTGGTTGTTATGCGCAGATATTATCGAATGCGCCTGCTCAGTTCGCAACAAAAAGTTATGAAGACCCCATATCCCAGCCTTGTCGACCAGTCAGAGTGCGTAAAGCGCCATGGTGTCGTCTGTTACAGCTGTTTAGGGGAGTCGGTAGTATTGTGAAAACAACATAGGATGAACCAAATTGGACAGTGTATGCACTGATGGTGCTAAGGCTTTGACCGATAAACTGTCTGGGTGCCTAGCATTAGTGGAACAGCTTCTTGGCCGCACTATATTAAAATATCATTGGATCCTTCACCAAGAAGCTCTGAGTGGAAAGCCATTAAATCTGAACATGTCATGGATGTTGTTCTGAGATGTGTGAACAAAATTCGAAGTAAGGCGCTGAACAGGAGTGAGTTCAGACAGTTTCTATCAGACCTGAACGAGGAATACTGTAACCTACTGTTACACTGTGATGCGAGATGGCTATCTAAAGGGAAAGTTCTTTCACGTTTCTGGGCACTGAAAAATAGTGTCTATCTGTTTCTGTCTGAAATAAATAAATTGCAAACAGACCGCGAATGTCTGATGAACGGTGACTGGCTTAATGACCTGACATTTTTGGTGGACATCACCACGTCTCATGATCGTAGACCCCGAGGTAGACCAAGAAGACGGTGGAGAGATAATATATATATATACAGACAAGCATTTCGAATCAACGACTGGCAAGAGAAGGTCAACCAGAGAGACGAATGGAGACGGATTGTATCTGCAGCAAAGTACCTCAATGGCTCGTACCGCTGAAGAAGAAGAGATCACGTCTCATGTAAACTCTTTAAATGCGGGGATCCAGGAAAATAAAACCAAAAAAATCTATTCGCAAATTTGTGCGATGGCATTTCTTCATTTAAAATAGGACAATGTTTATCGTACAGCTGACTGAGGGGACTTTAGAGGCGTTTCCAACTCTGAACACGCTTGTGGTGGAAAAGAAATGTGACTTGTTACAGTACAAAGTAAAAGTTGAAAATCTTCTGAACATCTTTCAGTCGAGATTTCACGAGTTCACAATAGAGGAGGATAATGTTGCCCTCTTCATAAATCAATTCGTATTCCCTGATGCCAAACTCTGTCAATTACAGGAAAACCTTCAGCTCGAAGTAATTGATTTGAAATGCAATTCTGCACTGAGATGTAAATTTCTGGAGCTGCCTGCTTCACCTTCAGCTAATCATATGATTTCATTCGAGCGACTATTGCCTGTTGAACAATTTGAACACTTACGTTCATTCACCCAGAGATACATTTGTCGTATTGTTTCGACTTACAGATGCGAGCAGTCATTTTCCGCATTGATCGTTATAAAAAAACAAACAAACAAAAAAACAGCGTTCCAGACTCACCGACAGTAACCTAGCTGCCCTTATGACTTTGGGCACGATAGATTTGTGCCCAGACATTGATAAACTGACATCTGAACTTAAGTAACTTGTTTTGAAGAACAGTTTCAATTATAAATTAATTACATTAATAGCGATGTTCGAAACTGATTAAAAATGTATTGTTAAATGAACTTTTGATTGTAAACCAAAAAATGACCGCAGTGTAGTATTGACACTGACTGCCTTTAAAGTTTTAGAATTTTGTTGACGAAAGTTAAGAAAGGTAAGAATGATATTGCACGACTTTTATAATTTTATAACGTTGTGGCCCGCTTGACTACCGAAAATAGTAGACATGGCCCTCTGCTTGAAAAGCTTGGGAACCACTGACTTAGCCCTATAGGTGTATGTCTATAATCAGTGTACTTTACGTTTCCAAGTGTCACAGGTGGGTTTCTGTATCTCAAAAAATGCAGACGTATGCTTAATTTCTAAGAATAGTTGCCGAACTGCGATGCATGAAAACATCACCACAGTTGCAATGTAAATTTAAATTCAACACATATAAAATCAATACACGGCCACATGTGTAATACAGAAGACGCAGACAAATCATTAGGAAAAACATGTGTGCAAAAAAAGCGCACAAATTTTCATACGTCTCCTTTTAATGCATTCATTACTTCTTTCACGCACTTTTCACTGTCTTGGTTGCTCCAAGCGTTATTAAAAATGTTTATCTTAATAAAATAAAACATGCTCGTTTTAAAATTCCTAACGAGTTAGTTAGCATCTACTCGCTATCTAGCGAATAGTATAATACACACCCTATTTACAGGTTTGTTATATTGCCTTGAGCAACACTAAGGGAAGAAATTGCTATTACATTGGTGTAATTAAACGTAATGGTTGTTATTACTAGGGAAAGATAATTTAACTAAAGTAGTAATCTAGGATAAATGTGTTAACTCCCTTAAATTAACATGTGGTTACTTACTTACTTACAGAATTTAGAAATATGCAATTCAAGATGCATGCAATTTATTGCTTGTATAAACAACAATTACTAATATTTATTAAAGTAGCTTCCTTTCTCAGTTTAAGCTATTTTAAAGGCCTATACATTTGTAATCTATATTTTTGTTGGTATTAATTAACTAAGGATTTATATGATTTACACAGTCGCTAGTAAGCTTGTCTATTTCTAATTATATTTGCTGCAATTTCTAGCAGGGATTTATCTATTTATCCTAAATGGTTTTACATTATTTCTAAAGGAAAAATGTGCATAATAGTGAAATTTACATAAAAATCCACTGGCTTCATACATGTAATACATAATATAATGTCATTAGTGAAGTCTAACTGTCTACATTAGCTAACTCTGACGTCGTCGCAGGTGACGGTGATGATGTTGCGTCATTCCTCTCCTCGATTGGGAATAAGGAAGGTCTGGTTAGCAAATCAGCTAGGATGTTTCTTGAACCAGTAATATGTCTAACGGTAAATGAATAGTTTTGGAGAATAAGGGCCCATCGATAGATCCTGTTGTTTTGGGGCAGTCCTTGCTCAATGACAGTTAGACTTTACTGTACTACACTTTTCTGTACTACACTTTACTGTACTACACATTACTGTGCTACACTTTATTGTACTACACTTTACGGTGCTACACTTTATTGTACTACACTTCACTGTACTACACTTTTCTGTACTACACTTTACTGTACTACACTTCACTGTACTACACTTCACTGTACTACACTTCACTGTACTACGCTTCATTGTACTACACTTCACTGTACTACACTTCACTGTACTACACTTTACTGTACTACACTTTACTGTACTACACTTTACTGTACTACACTTTACTGTACTACACTTTACTGTACTACACTTTACTGTACTACACTTTACTGTACTACACTTTACTGTACCACACTTTACTGTACTACACATTACTATACTACACCGTATTGTACTACACTTTACTGTTAGATGTTTTGCGTATATTTTTACAGGACTTAGCTGTCAACAGCAGCATCTTTCAGCTGTCTGTTGATCTCTTGGCAAGATTACGCTCAGTAGTTTGCCATTGCTTTCTGAGCGGCCGGCTCAGTATCCGCAAGTCACGAGCGGGGGTCGAACCACCTCAGTTCTCGCTCCGCTGCGAGACTCTGCGTGATAAACGGGATTACAGAGAGAAAGTGTTGTAACCCCACAGCCAGAGAGACCGGCACACTTTACTGTACTACACTTTATTGCACTACACTTTACTGTACTACACTTTACTGTACTACACTTTACTGTACTACACTTTATTGTACTACACTTCACTGTACTACACTTCACTGTACTACACTTCACTGTACTACACTTTATTGTACTACACTTCACTGTACTACACTTTACTGTACTACACTTTATTGTACTTCACATTACTGTACTGCACTTTATTGTACTAAACTTTACTGTACTTCACATTACTGTACTGCACTTTATTGTACTACACTTTACTGTACTTCACATTACTGTACTACACTTTATTGTACTACACTTCACTGTACTACACTTCACTGTACTACACTTTATTGTACTTCACATTACTGTACTGCACTTTATTGTACTACACTTTACTGTACTCCACAATACTGTACTACATTTTACTGTACTACACTTTACTGTACTTCACATTACTGTACTACACATTGCTGTACTACACTTTCCTATACTACACTTTACTGTACTACACATTACTGTACTTCACATTACTGTACTACACATTGCTGTACTACACTTTACTGTACTACACTTTACTGTACTACACTTTACAGTACAACCCTTTACTGAACTATACTTTACTGTCCTTCACATTACTGTACTACACTTTACGGTACTACACTTCACTGTACTACACTTTATTGTACTACACTTCACTGTACTACACTTTATTGTACTACACTTCACTGTGCTACACATTATTGTACTACACTTCACTGTACTACACTTCACTGTACTACACTTTATTGTACTACACTTTATTGTACTACACTTTATTGTACTACACTTCACTGTACTACACTTCATTGTACTACACTTCACTGTACTACACATCATTGTACTACACTTCACTGTACTACACTTTATTGTACTACACTTCACTGTACTACACTTCACTGTACTACACTTCACTGTACTACACTTTACTGTACTACACTTTACTGTACTACACTTTACTGTACTACACTTTACTGTACTACACTTCACTATACTACACTTTACTGTACTACACTTCACTGTACTACACTTTACTGTACTACACTTCACTGTACTACACTTTACTGTACTACACTTCACTGTACTTCACATTACTGTACTACACTTTACTGTACTACACATTACTATACTACACCGTATTGTACTATACTTTACTGTACTACACTTTATTGCACTACACTTTTCTGTACTACACTTTACTGTACTACACATTACTGTGCTACACTTTATTTTACTACATTTTACTGTACTACACTTTATTGTACTACACTTCACTGTACTACACATTACATTGGCACCTTGCTGTCTTGACAGACGATAGTTTGTGCTTTAAAAAGGCATAATATCTTTTACCTATGGCGGTAGTGAATGTGACTGATCATGCCAATTTGCGCTGTAAATGTCCTTTCACAGTGGGTGCATGCGAACACGTGGTCATTTCCACCATCATGCACCATCTTACGTCTCACACGCTTG
This sequence comes from Cepaea hortensis, assembly GCA_963921405.1. NCBI lineage: Eukaryota > Metazoa > Mollusca > Gastropoda > Stylommatophora > Helicidae > Cepaea > Cepaea hortensis. The sequence continues at coordinate 332,500,764 of OY992876.1, read as the reverse complement.
GTGTTTGACTTATCTGCGATAATCTTCTCCTTTGTCTTTATTCCATTTCTGATCTTTGCCCTCCATGCAACACGTTCAGCGGCGACTTGCTCCCAATGTGCATTATCAATGCCTGTATCAATCATGTCCCGCTTACACACATCTTTGTATCGTAGTAGAGACCGACCCTGAGATCTCTTACCCATCTGTAATTCACCAAAAAAGATGTCCTTTGATATTCTACCATCATCCATCCTCCTAAGATGTCCTATCCATCTAAGTCTTTTACTGTACTACACTTTACTGAACTAGACTTTACTGTACTACACTTTACTGTACTACACTTTACTGTACTACACTTTACTGTACTTCACATTACTGTACTACACTTTATTGTACTTTACTGTATTTTACTTTACTGTACTACCTTTTACTGAATTATACTTTACTTCACATTACTGTACTATACTTTATTGTACTACACTTAACTGTATTTCACTTTACTGTACTACCTTTTACTGAACTATACTTTACTGTACTTCACATTACTGTACTACACTTTATTGTACTTCACATTACTGTACTACACTTTACTTTAAATTACTTCACTGCACCTTACTTTACCTTACTTCACTTTACCTTAATTAACTTTACTTTTCCTGACTGCACCTTACTTTACCTTACTTCACTTTACCGTACTGTGCTTTCATGTGAGTAAACTGCTGGCATTAATTAATGTACATCTGTCATAACCAGACAATAACATTAGATGGATACGTCCTGCGCACTGATAGTTACATAACCTGACAATAACGTTAGGTGAGTACACCGGACAGCTGGACTAAAATGTCGACTTGTCGTCCTTGACTTGGGTACGTAAATTGCAAGTACATGTGAAGTTGGAGTGGGTTCGCCTTATGCGAGGGACACTGCTAATAGGGAAATCTAATCCACACGCAAAATACAGGTCATCACTACTATAAAATAGAGTGTTACGACTACGATTGGGTTCATTAAATGAATACGTTCTACACTGAGATAGCTACATAACCAGACAAGAAAGTTAGAGATAGCTACACAACAAGACAATAACAGTATATGAATACATGTTTCGCAGGGATCGCTACAAAACAAAACAATATCAGTATATGAATACGTCCTACACAGGGATAGCTACATAACCAGATAATAACGGTAGACACATGTTGATTGTTGTTAGCTACGAGATCGAGCCACCCGCATCGAGGTTCCTAACTTTAAACTCATTTCACCTCATCATTCCATCAGCCGTAAAGGAGAAGATTCATCAAGAGATTTACCTCCATGGATAAAGCTGTAATTTCCTACCTGAAGTATATTCCTTCTGTCCACCTTCAGTGTTCCAAAAAATAACTGCTTCTAGAGTGAGCACACCAGCTCTCTTGCTCTTGTGTTGCGGGTTCTCTAAATGAGGAAGTAAAGAATAGTAGCATTGTAACACCAAGGTCATATCGTAAAAGGTGACAAAAAGGGGCTGGTCTCAGATTTGGTAGTTTACACCGCGGAGACAAATGAGGCGACATCCAAACTATCGTGAACTGGCTTATAAATTGATTGGCATGCGTAGTAGTAGGTGTATACTCCACCAGGAGTCTAAAAGAGAAAAGAATGAGAAACATTTGAAAAAGACGAAGAAGAAGAAGAAGAAGAAGAAGAAGAAGAAGAAGAAGAAGAAGAAGAAGAAGAAGAAGAAGAAGAAGAAGAAGAAGAAGAAGAAGAAGAAGAAGAAAATGAAGGAGGAGGAAGAGGCAGAGGAGGGGGGATGAGTTGTGTACAAGGAGTAGGAGGAAGAAAAATCAAGTTCAGGATGAAAATATAGAAGAGAAGGCCGAGGAAAAGCAGAAATTTATTGAAGAAGATCACTAAGTAGGACAATGGGGAGGAGAGGGAGAAAGAAGAAGAACAGCGACAACAGCAACAACAACAATAACAGCTAAAAACGACGACAACAGCTGCGAGCAATTAATTGTAACCTGATGGTCTCCTTTCATCTTGTATTCGTCTCCTACCTGGTGAAATAATCCCTGAGTCTGCTAATGAAGCGGCTGCAGCCTTTGATCGCACCTGTAGCGGTGCCTTATTTCCTTTGATCGTACCTGTAGCGGTGCCTTATCTCCACACACTGAACGACAAATCCTCGTCGGTCAACCTTGAACTTCTGTCCAAACCTAAGATTTCAATTTTCTCCAATTATATCACACTGTCATACCCAATCTTGTAGATAATGGCGATCTGTTTCCACTTCTTATTTAATTTCCATTTATTAATGATTCTATTTGCAGTAATACCATACCGCTTGTGATGAAATTGATTCTAAGATAGCCGAGTTATCATTTCTTGGTTAGCTGAGTTATCTTTCTTAGTTCAGTTGAGTTATCGTTTCTTAGTCCAGCTAAGTGATCATTTTAATGTTTAGTTGAGTGATCATTTCTTGGTTCAGCCGAATTATCATTTCTTGGTTCAGTTGAGTTATTATTTCTTGTTTCCAACATTTCATCATGTGAACAGATTTGTTTGTTGAATTATACAAGGTCAGAAAGGGCGCGACATTACTCTGCACAGCTGAGTTCTTGATCAGGACCAGTCTTTAGGATGTTTCATCTTTGAGACGAATGTTCATACTTTCAGTAGCATGTCCTATGCAGAAATTTGCTACAATAACAACCGTCCGGAAAACTTCTATATCATAAGCAAGATGTTCCGCGTCCGATACACGCATCTGTAGATCATCTGCCACATCCTACACCCATTGGCCTTCCTCTTCCTCTCTTCCCGGGCATACGCCCTTCCATTATAGTTCTCTCCACACTAGCATGACGTTTCACGTGGCCAAAATATTTTAATGTTCTTTGTTTTATCGTCTTTAGTAGCCAGCCATCTTCGATATTCAGCTCTTGTCGTATGGATGGATTTGTTCTTTTCTGTATCCAAAATATTCTTAGAATACATCTATAAGATTTATTTTCAAAGACATTTATGCGCTGTTCAGCTTGTTTAGTAAGTGTCCAGGTCTCACAGGCGTATGTTGCAATGGGAAAGATGCGTGTTCTTAAAATTCTAATGTGTGTAGTTCTATCTATCCCACTCCACAATTATTCATTTGTTTTAGTTTTAGAAGAGTAATAGATATTCGTCTTTTAATTTCCTTCAGTGTGTCACAAATGTGAGACACGTTTATTATTTCTAAAACAAGGTCGTATTAAGGAGCACACATACACACACATACATACACACCTATGCATGTGGTCTTAGACAATTAGATCACGTGGCCTTGGACATATTAGATCATGTGATCTTGCCCACACACACGCACACACACACATAAGCACACACACACACAGACACACACACACACACACACACTCGCACGCACGCACACACACCTTCCCCCAACAAAAACCTAGACACTCAATTTTTCACACAAAGCATAACTTTGTCTTCAACACACTGGGCCACGCCACAATCCATATCCCAGAATTCCATACATTCATGTATTGGACCACGCAACCATCCATATCCCAGAATGCCGTCCTTCCACACACTTGACCACGTAACCATCCATATCCCAGTTACCCGTCCTTCCACACACTAGGCCACGCCACCATCCATATCCCAGAATTCCGTCCTTCCACACACTTGACCACGCAACCATCCATATCCCAGAATTCCGTCCTTCCACACACTTGACCACGCAACCATCTATATCCAAGAATTCCGTCCTTCCACACACTTGACCACGCAACCATCCATATCCCAGTTACCCGTCCTTTCACACACTAGGTCACGCCACCATCTATATCCCTGAATTTCGTCCTTCTACACATTGGGCCACGCCACCATCCATATCCCAGAATTCCGTCCTTCCACACACTAGGTCACGCCACCATCTATGTCCCAGAATTCCGTCTTTCCACATACTAGGTCACGCCATCATCCATATCCCAGAATTCCGTCCTTCCACTCACTAGGTCACGCCACCATCCATATCCCAGAATTCCGTCATTCCACTCATGGGGGTCACGATCCTCCAGACATTGGATCACCCTAAACCCAGTTTAGGCTGGGTCGATCTATGAACCCCGTTCAATTTTACAAATCCTCCTCAATATGGATCCAAACCCGTGAGCTCCAGGCAAAAGTCTTGTCACTACACTACCGCGTCTTCCATTATATAGTTAGTTATAATATAGTTAGTTTCATGTTCTTTACAAGACGTTGCAGTCAACCCTAGCATTTATTAGCTATTTGTAAATTACAAGGCAATGTTACCTCAGTAGTTTGCCATTGATTTCTGAACGGTCGTCGCCTCATACCATGGAAATAAACTTAATTGGTCTCCTTTCAAGTCGTCTGCGTCTGATTTCGAGTCCCCGATTTGGTGTGTAGGGGAATGATGATACTGCGAGTATGAATGATAGACAGACAGTAGTCATGGTGATATCACAGAAACAGATTGTGCCTAAATGTACAATTAAAGTTAGTTATTGTTAGTTGCATATCCTTTACAGGGCGTCCCAGTCAACACCCACGTTTTATGATGTTGTGATCTTTGGCAAAGTGACGTTCAGTAGTTTGCCATTGCTTTCAGAACGACCGGCACCCATACCATTTCGAAAAAGCCAACGCAAGGCGGTCTGCTGCCAAATCGCTTGCAGCTGTGTTTAGAAAGCGGATGTGCGAGACTGAACTGCGCCCGTAACTCTATGCTACAGAGCCACGGCGCAATTAAAGTTCAGAGCGTTATTTTGGGGCAAGTGCAGAAATTCAGATATCTGGGCACATGGATAACATCAGATGGAAGATGCATCACTGAGATAAAGAACAGAATAGGACAAGAAAAAACTGCGTGCTATCAATTGAAGAACGTTTTGTGCCATACGTTCTTGCATATTACATAGAACCGGTTTTAACATACGGCTGCGAATCCTGGAAATGTAGACAACCGGCGAAAAGAATTCCTGGAAGCCTTGGAGATGTGGTTTTATAGAAACATACTGAAAATTAATTGGACAGCCAAAATAAGCAATCAGGGCGTTTCAAGGAAAGCTGAGTCGCAAAGACAACTTATCACAAAATCAGACAGAAGTAGTCATCGTTATTTGGCCACGTTATGAGAAGACAAAAACTGGAACATGTGATAACCGAAAAAAAAAATCGCTGAAAGAGAGATAGAGGAAGACAGTGTGAGAAAGTTCTTTACAGTCTTATGTCATGGCACGGAAGGAAGTCAACACACGAATTGATCCATGAAGTTGGAGATCTTAATTTGTGGAGAGTCATTATCGCTCACGCCAGCCAGTAAGGCACTGTTTTATGATGATGAGTCTCACTTTCCCCAAACCTCAGCGCCGGTTGGACAAATATTAGCGAGAATCAAAAACATAATCAGCGTAAATGCAGAAAGTAAAACAGCCAAAAAGAGACCTAAAGAAACAAAGTCGCTTAGACAAACAAAAAGACAGCAAGAATGTAAGAATGTACTAACACGAGATCAACATGTACATTTGTGATCGCCTTGACTATAAAATCTAGCAACATCATCGCTACGTAGATCAGCAGCAACAGGTAGATGCTTCACTATTCCAGCACTCGTGGGCAGCTGTCAGCAGAACTTACATAACCCTCCACAAGAGTTCAACAGATACCAGATATCAGCCCTCGATCACCTGGCGACTCCACCCGGACAAAGGTTCCTACTGTTCTTATCACCTGTCTTCTTATTTTTGACATTTATATATCGTTTCTGACATACTAGCTACATGTAGCACAGCGGTTCTAAAATCACTGGGCAAGACAAAGGGTATCTAGCTAAGGGTACACGGATCTCCACGGATCTCCACGGATGGTTCTGTGCTAAGAGGCAAAAGAAGTGCCTGGGTGTTCATAGGAAATGTGTTTAGTGCAGTAGAGCCTGGGGTATGATACCACATCTAATCTTAAAATGGAGGTGGAGGCAGTCACTTCGAAGTTTCGTTGGCTGGAGGTCAAATAGAACACACATGTCGTGGCTGTGATGGCAGCACAGAACATTCTGAGAAGGAAAAAAGACAGGCATGCTTTGTGCAGAGTGGCATGCTTCATGTAAAATATCAAAGATAGGGATAGGTGAAAGCACACTGATAATATCACACTGATAATATCACACTGATAACATTACAGTGGTAATACCACTCTGATAATATAACACTGGCAATATCACATTAATAATATCACACTGCCGGCTTCGTGGCTTAGAGGTTATGACTTTTCTCTGTAATCTCGTATACTCTCGTGGGTTAACGTGATGACGGTAAGAATCAGCGGTGGTTCGAATGGCATCGGTAACTTACAGGGTATGTGAGCCGGACGGTGGGAGACACCTATAGGTGTCACTGATCAGCTACCGCCCGCCTCAAGCTGGGCAGCCCCCAGCCAATTGGGTGCTGATCCGCCACAGCCTGCCTGCTTCAATGGGTGCTTGGGGCTAGGACAAAATCTGAATCGCAGGCTGTAAAACCAATGCACCAGGTACAAACAAAAATATAAATAGAAACCTCAAGCTACGGCTTGCAACCTGGAACGTGAGAACCATGTGTCCAGGATTTTCCACTGACTTGACCAATATTGACGATGTGAGAAAAACGGCTGTGATTGATGCCGAACTCAATCGTCTTAACATTGATATTGCTGGCCTGCAGGAGACTCGCCTCGCTGAGGAAGGGTCACTCAGGGAAAACAACTACACCTTTTTCTGGAAGGGTAAAGGGCAGGCAGAAAAAAGGCAACACGGTGTGGGCTTTGCAGTGAAGAATTCGCTACTGGGAATGATTGAAATTCCAGCAGGAGGAAATGAAAGACTATTATCCCTGCGCTTGGCAACCTCTTGTGGGTTTGCCACCATTATTACTGCATATGCACCGACACTCGATTCCTCTGATGATGTGAAGGATTTGTTCTATGAGGAGTTAGACTCTGTGATTAAGGCAGTTCCAAAATCCGACTACATTTATATGCTCGGTGATTTCAATGCTCGTGTGGGCAAGGACTCGAGTTCATGGCCAGTGTGCCTTGGAAAATACAACATCGGTCGCATGAATGAAAATGGGCAAAGGCTGCTGGAGCATTGCACCAGTAATGACCAGTTTGTAAATATTACAAACTCTTTTTTTAAAACAAAAGAGATGCATAAGGTCACATGGAAACATCCAAGATCCGGCCATTGGCACCAGCTGGACTTCATCATCACACGGAGACAACATCTGAACCATATATCATTGACTCGTAGTTACCACAGTGCTGACTGTGATACGGATCATTCCTTGGTTGTTGCAAGGGTTAGACTGAGACCAAAGAGAATCTACACAGCTAAACACAAATCTAGCCCCAGGATTAATATTATTAACACTCATGATCCTGAAAAGTGCTTTCAGTTTCAACAGCAACTTGAAGACGCTTTCACTGATACACCAGAAAATTGTACAGTAAATGAAAAGTGGGGTCAAATTAAGGAAACTCTTTGTAAAACTGCCGTAAGGGTTTACGGCACTGTGGATCATAAGAGGCAGGACTGGTTTGCGGCCAACAGCGAGACTCTGCAGCCCTTGATTGATAAGAAGAAGAAAGCTCTCTTAAGAAACAAGGAAAGACCAACGCGTAACACTCTGAGTGAGCTAAGGCAAGCTAGGAAGGATGTGTAAAAGGCTGCCAGGCAGTGTGCAAATGATTATTGGATCAAGTTATGTGAGTCCATTCAAATCACAAGTGATAAGGGAGACATAAGAAGCATGTATGAAGGAATAAAGAAAGCCTGTGGTCCAGTGATCAAAAGAAGTGCACCATTGAAAACCTTGACTGGAGAAGTCATCACTGATAAGAAACAGCAGATGGACAGATGGGTAGAGCACTATTTGGAGCTTTACTCAAGTGAGACCAAACTAGCGGATAATGCCCTCAACGCCATAGAGGCTCTACCAACTCTTGACCACCTGGACACACTTCCCACCATAACAGAAGTTAAGTGTGCTATAAATGAACTTGCATCTGGCAAGGCTCCAGGTAAGGATGGGATTCCAATAGAGGTTATCAGGAGTGGGCAAGACACGCTCACTATACAGATCCACCAGCTAATAGAGCTATGCTGGCGTGAAGGACAAGTCCCACAGGATTTCAAAGATTCAAGCATCATAACACTGTACAAGAACAAGGGCGATCGGAGCGACTGCAACAACTATAGGGGTATCTCACTTCTGTGTATTGTTGGAAAAGTATTTGCCAGAATTGTTCTGCGCAGACTTCAAGTCCTAGGAGATCAAGTCTACCCCGAATCACAGTGTGGCTTTCGACAGAACCGGTCTACCACTGATATGATATTCTCATTGCGACAAATGCAAGAAAAATGCCGTGAACAGAATCAACCACTGTTTATTGCCTTCATCGACCTCACAAAGGCATTTGATTTGGTCAGTCGTGAGGGTCTGTTCAAGGCACTAAAGAAGATTGGCTGCCCACCAACTCTTCTGTCCATTGTGGAATCGTTCCACACAGGCATGAAGGGTAAAATCAAGTTTGATGGTGCAACTTCTGAAGAATTTGAAATCAAGAGTGGAGTTAAGCAAGGTTGTGTACTAGCTCCCACCCTCTTTGGAATATACTTTTCACTTCTACTGAAATATGCATTTCGTGATCAGGATGGTGGTATATACATTCACTCACGCTCAGATGGCGGCCTCTACAATGCTCAGAGATTGAAGGCTAAGACCAAAATTAGGAGGGTACTGATCAGAGAGTTGCTTTTTGCAGATGATGCTGCAGTTACGACCCACTCTGAGGAAGAATTGCAATGTCTACTATCTGCATTCTCCAATGCTTGTTCTGAATTTGGTTTAACAATTAGCAAAAAGAAGACACAGATTATGTCACAAGGTGCACACGGGGTACCATCAATCTTTATTGACGACGCCGAACTAGAGATAGTAGACCATTTTACATATCTAGGATCAGTGGTAAATAGCAAATTATCCCTAGATCAGGAAATCAACATCCGGATTGGTAAGGCAGCAACAACAATGAACAGGTTAAGAAAAAGAGTCTGGGAGAACAGGAAGCTTACTGCCAAAACAAAAGTCCTTGTCTATCAAGCCTGTGTCCTTAGTACTCTTCTCTATGGCAGTGAAACCTGGACAACTTACTCACACCAAGAGAACAATTTAAACAGCTTTCATATGCGGTGTCTGCGAAGAATTCTTGGTATTAAGTGGCAAGACAAAATCACAAATACTGAAGTATTGGAAAGATCAGGTTGTGTGACAGTTTATTCCATGCTCAGTCTTCGTAGACTTAGATGGATAGGACATCTTAGGAGGATGGATGATGGTAGAATACCAAAGGATATCTTTTTTGGTGAATTACAGATGGGTAAGAGATCTCAGGGTCGGCCTCTACTACGATACAAAGATGTGTGTAAGCGGGACATGATTGATACAGGCATTGATAATGCACATTGGGAGCAAGTCGCCGCTGAACGTGTTGCATGGAGGGCAAATATCAGAAATGGAATAAAGTCAAAGGAGAAAATTATTGCAGAAAAGTCACACACCAAGCGTTTGAGACGTAAGATGGTGCATGATGGTGGAAATGACCACGTGTTCACATGCACCCACTGTGAACGGACATTTACAGCGCAAATTGGCCTTATCAGTCACACTCGCTACCGCCATAGTTAAAAGTTATTATGCCTTTTTAAAGCACAAACTATCGTCTGTCAAGACGGCAAGGTGCCAATGAATGTGAGCCGGCCGCTCAGAAAGCAATGGCAAACTACTGAGCGTAATCTTGCCAAGAAATCAACATACAGCTGAAAGATGCTGGTGTTGACAGCAATGTCCTGTAAAGGATATGCAAAAAAAAAAAAAAAATACCACACTGGTAATATCCCACTGACAATATAACACTGGTAATATCACTTTCGACGTAAGCGAGAATTGGTAGCGGTTCTCCCCGCGTCGGTAACTTCGGGGTATGTGAGCCGGTCGCTCAGAAAGCAATGGCTTAATCTTGGCAAGAAATCAACAATCGGGTGAAAGATGCTGATGTTGACAGGGATGTCCTGTAAAGGATATGCGAACAACAAAAAATATCACTTTAACAATATCAAACTGATAATAGCTCACTGAAAATAGCACACTGGTAATGTCACACTGACAATATCACACTGGTAATATCTCACTGATAATATCACACTTAAAATATCACACTGAAACTATCACACTGGTAATATCACAATGGTAATATCACACAGACAATATCACACTCGTAATATCATTGGTACCTTTTCGTCTTGACAGGCGATAGTTTGGTACATTGTGCTTCAAAAAGGCATAACTTTTACCTATGGCGGTAGCGAATGTGACTGATAAGGCCAATTCGCGCTGTAAATGTCCGTTCACAGTGGTTATGTGAACACGTGGTTATTTCCACCATCATGCACCATCTTACGTCTCACACGCTCGGTGTGTGACTTATCTGCGATAATTTTCCCCTTTGTCTTTATTCCATTTCTGATCTTTGCCCTCCATGCAACACGTTCAACAGCGACTTGCTCCCACTGTGCATTATCAATGCCTGTATCAATCATGTCCCGCTTACACACATCTTTGTATCGTAGAAGAGGCCGACCCTGAGATCTCTTACCCATCTGTAATTCACCAAAAAAGATGTCCTTTGGTATTCTACCATCATCCATCCTCCTAAGATGTCCTATCCATCTAAGTCTACAAAGACTGAGCATGGAATAAACCGTCACACAGCCTGATCTTTCCAATACTTCAGTATTTGTGATTTTGTCTTGCCACTTAATACCATGAATTCTTCGCAGATACCGCATATGAAAGCTGTTTAAACGTTTCTCTTGGTGTTAGTAAGTTGTCCAGGTTTCACTGCCATAAAGAAGAGTACTAAGGACACAGGCTTGATAGACAAGGACTTTTGTTTTGGCAGTAAGCTTCCTGTTCTCCCAGACTCTTTTCCTTAACCTGTTCATTGTTGTTGCTGCCTTACCAATCCGGATGTTGATTTCCTGATCTAGGGATAATTTGCTATTTACCACTGATCCAAGATATGTAAAAATGGTCTACCATCTCTAGTTCGGCGTCGTCAATAAAGATTGATGGTACCCAACACAGTCCAAGCACGTGCTACAAAACCCCGCCAAGTCTTTCAGCCTCTTACCACAGACCAATCAACAGTCCAAGCACGTGCTACTATTTCTAGTGCACTGACTGTTTTTGTTTTTGCGTGTGGAGTAGCTTTCCCTCCATCGACATCAAGCGAACCTACTCCGACTTCAGTGACACTTGTAATTTACATCCCCAGCTTAAAAGCAAGACGTGAATATTTTAGTCAAGTTGACCTGTGTAGAGGTTGAACACGGTACCCCGGCATCAGCTCACCGGATTTTTAAGAGCGAGCGCTCTTATTCATTCGGCCATACTGCCCTCCCACCAATGTGCATAAATACCACGAAGTGAGTTGTTTTTTATCTATTGTTGCACGTCTGTAGTTCGAGTTTCCCATTCTCGGCCACCTCCGCCGAATGTGACTGTCACTGCATGATAATAATGATGATGATGATGATGATGATGATGATGATGATGATGATGGTGGTGGTGGTGGTGGTGGTGATGGTGGTGGTGGTGGTGGTGATGATGATGATGATGGTGGTGGTGGTGGTGGTGGTGGTGGTGGTGGTGGTGGTGGTGGTGGTGGTGATGGTGGTGGTGGTGGTGGTGATGGTGGTGGTGGTGGTGGTGTTGGTGGTGATGGTGGTGGTGGTGGTTGTGGTGGTTGTGGTGGTGGTGGTGGTGGTGGTGGTGGTGGTGGTGGTGGTGATGGTGGTGGTGGTGGTTGTGGTGGTGGTGGTGGTGGTGGTGGTGGTGGTGGTGGTGGTGGTGGTTGTGGTGGTGATGGTGGTGGTGATGGTGGTGGTGGTGGTGGTGGTGGTGGTGGTGGTGGTGGTGGTTGTGGTGGTTGTGGTGGTGCTGGTGGTGGTTGTGGTGGTGGTGGTGGTGGTGGTGGTGGTTGTGGTGGTGGTGGTGGTGGTGGTGGTGGTGATGGTGGTGGTGGTGGTGGTGATGGTGGTGGTGATGATGATGATGATGGTGGTGGTGGTGATGATGATGGTGGTGGTGGTGGTGGTGGTGGTGATGGTGATGGTGGTGGTGGTGGTGGTGGTGGTGGTGGTGGTTGTGGTGGTGATGATGATGATGGTGGTGGTGGTGGTGGTGATTGTGGTTGTAGTGGTGGTGGTGGTGGTGATGGTGGTGATGGTGGTGGTGGTGGTGATGGTGGTGGTGGTGGTTGTGGTGGTGGTGGTGGTGGTGGTGGTGGTGGTGGTGGTGGTGGTGGTGATGGTGGTGGTGATGGTGGTGTTGGTGGTGGTGGTGGTGGTGGCTATCGATGATGATGGTGGTGGTGGTGGTGGTGGTGATGGTGGTGGTGGTGGTGGTGGTGGTGGTGGTGGTGGTGGTGGTGATGGTGATGGTGGTGGTGGTGGTGGTAGTGATGGTGGTGGTGGTGATTGTGGTTGTGGTGGTGATGATGATGATGGTGGTGGTGGTGGTGGTGGTGGTGATGGTGGTGATGGTGGTTGTGGTGGTGGTGGTGGTGATGGTGGTGTTGGTGGTGGTGGTGGTGATGGTGGTGGTGGTGGTGGTGATGGTGGTGGTGATGGTGATGGTGGTGGTGGTGGTGGTGGTGGTGATGGTGGTGGTGGTGGTGATGGTGGTGATGGTGGTGGTGGTGGTGGTGGTGGTGGTGGTGATGGTGGTGGTGGTGGTGGTGGTGATGGTGGTTGTGGTGATGATGATGATGATGGTGGTGGTGGTGATGGTGGTGGTGGTGGTGGTGGTGGTGGTGGTGATGGTGGTGGTGGTGGTGGTGGTTGTGGTGGTGGTGATGGTGGTGGTGGTGGTGGTGGTGGTGGTGGTGGTGGTGGTGATGGTGGTGGTGATGGTGATGGTGGTGGTGGTGGTGGTGGTGATGGTGGTGGTGGTGGTGATGGTGGTGGTGGTGGTGGTGGTGGTGGTGGTGGTGATGGTGGTGGTGGTGGTGGTGATGGTGGTTGTGGTGATGATGATGATGATGGTGGTGGTGGTGATGGTGGTGGTGGTGGTGGTGGTGGTGATGGTGGTGGTGGTGGTGGTGGTTGTGGTGGTGGTGATGGTGGTGGTGGTGGTGGTGGTGGTGGTGAAGGTGATGGTGGTTGTGGTGGTGGTGGTGGTGGTGGTGGTGGTGGTGGTGGTGGTGGTGATGGTGATGGTGGTGGTGATGGTGATGATGGTTGTTGTGGTGGTGGTGATGGTGGTGGTGATGGTGGTGGTGGTGGTGGTGGTGGTGGTGATGGTGGTGGTGGTTGGGGTGGTGGTGGTGGTGGTGGTGGTGATGGTGGTTGTGGTGGTGGTGGTGGTGGTGGTGTTGGTGGTGGTGGTGGTGATGATGATGATGATGATGATGATGGTGGTGGTGGTGATGGCGGTGGTGGTGGTTGTGGTGGTGGTGGTGGTGGTGGTGCTGGTGATGATGATATCGATGATGATGATGATAATTTTGATGATGTAGATCATGATGGTGACGAGGATGATAGTGATGATGATGATGACGATGATGTTGATAGTGATGAGTTTGTCTAATACGTCATCTTCCACGATCAGTATCAGTGTGAGACTACTTGAGACAAAGAGCCGCGTAAGTGCAATGGTTAGCAGGCGTGCCTGGGCCCGCTGGAGCATATATTCCAATCCCCCAGAGACGGGGATAATTGTTTTTAAATCTGAGGTGGGCCTCCAGGTCGACCCAGGGTAAACATATGTACCAGGAAATGGTCTGCGAAGTAAAGGCGTCCGGCATGATATTGACCCAATATCACATGAATTGTTGATTGGTCTATAAAAGTGTTGGAATAACACCATGTACCCGATACACAACAAGGCATAAATGACTGTTGTTTTTATTTAGGGATTGTAGAGATGTGGTTCCATTGACAAAAGTTGAGAACACCTTTGATAGATAAACAGGTAAACAGAGCAATGAAGATTTCTCGAAAAAACAAAAACACCTACTCAGGAAGATAAATGGTTATTCGTATCACAAGTAGACAAGGCATACTGTTTTAAGAAGTATTCTAAATTGTTTGGACATCTCACGAGAAGAGGTTTTTAAGAAAATGTTGTAATAGCAGGAAAGTTGAAAGGCAAAAGAGACAGACGAAGACCTTTGGAAGATATTTAAACATAACAGTCACAAACAATATGTTGGACGATTTATTGCCTTGCATATTTCGCTGCTTCTCGTCACACCACCCTTCACAAAGATTGCCTGTCTTAACCCTACATCATTAACCATCATTTTTCTGTTTCCAGCTTCAACACCAACTCAGGTATTGTTTCTAACAACAGCGTTGACAATAGTTACAGCTAGTTGTGTGTCCTTTACAGGACATCGCAATCCACCCCAGAGACTGTTTGTGGCTGTTTGTGATTTACGTTCAGTAGTTTCTCATTGGGGAGCTGCGTGGTCTCGAGTTATGGTGTCCGCCTCGAGTGCTGGAGGTCGCGGGTTCAACCCCGGTGATGACCGGGATCTTTTCTCGTGGACTTCTAGTAATAAAATTTCCCCTGGTCTCTGGGTAGTGAGATCGGACGCCCGTGTGTATTGTTGCGCACGTAAAAAATCCATTGGCAGTTGGAAATCGAAAAAGAGTAGCCTAACGGCGCTGTCCGGGCAAAATTTCGAGTTAAAACTTTACCCAAATTATTCCAGGATCCTCGGCGGTGTTACGGAGTTAGTGCACTGGGCTGAGTTTCTCCAGACTCAGGTTTGAGTTAGGAGTAGAACGGAGTACTTGTGGGTTGCACCCGTGTGCCGTGATGTTGATCCATCGACTAAACTACACTAAAGTTTCTCATTGCTTTCTAAAGGACCGATGCCCTTGCCATCAAAATCAATGCAAGGCAGACTGCTTCCAAATTGTCTGCAGTTGATTTCGAACCCTCGACTTAGTGTGTCGGGGAGTTGCGAAACCCGTTCCCTGCACCTAACCATAGCGCCGACACCACCAATAGAGAGGCGTTTAAACTAAGACCTCTAATATCCCCAGCCGACAGTTCTGACAACCGAACCACACTTCAAGAACAATGATTTATTCTGTCTCCAAACCTAAACAGTAATGTGGGAACAGTGACTGGGAATAGAACGGCAATACACATAGACGGATATTAAAACTGACACCTCTGATACCTCCAGCAACCAGTTCTAACAGCCCAACCACACTTCAAGAAGCATCTGTTCTTTTTCCCCCTAGGGTAAACACCAACCTGGACGCGGTGCCTAAGAAGAGATCTAGTCGGTGTGGGTTCACCTGATGGCGAGGGGCACTAGTAATAGGAAAGCTAGCCAACACACAAATCAGTCCAACGCGGACTATGCTCGAGGTGAAAGCCAGCGAGTACAACAAAGAGGGATGTTTAACCTAAGGCCTGTAGTATAAGTCTGCTCTGTGGCGAAGAGATTACGGACGCCATTCGTAATCCCGCAAACCGAGTTTGAAACACAGCTGTGCGAGATTTCACAACAGATCACCTTCCGCTGATTTTCATACAATGGTATGAATTTCGGTCGTTTGAAAAGCAATGGCAAACTACAGATCATAAACTTGCCAAGAAACCACAAACAACCAAAAACAGCTGGGGTTGATAGCGACGTCATTTAAAGCATATGCAACTAACTTTAACTCTTATATCCCACACATGCAACTAACTTTAACTCTTATACCCCAGCAAACATCCCTATCAACTGAGCCACGTTTCAATAACTGGCATGTCTTCTCCTAGGTTAAGCATCTCAACGCAGTGTCTAAGGACAGTCTACTAATTGATGGACGTTTAAACTAAGGTCTCTGACACCCCCAGACAACAGCTCTAACAACAGAACAGCACCTCACCAACTATACAGTGAGGCACACTGTTTTAAGTGGTATTCTAAATTGTTTGGACATCTCACGAGAAGGGGTTTTTAAGAAAATGTTGTAATAGCAGGAAAGTTGAAAGGCAAAAGAGACAGACGAAGACCTTTGGAAGATATTTAAACATAACAGTCACAAACAATATGTAGGACGATTTATTGCCTTGCGTATTTCGCTGCTTCTCGTCACGCCACCCTTCACAAAGATTGCCTTTCTTCACCCTACATCATTAACCATCATTTTTCTGTTTCCAGCTTCAACAACAACTCAGGTATAGTCTCTAACAACAGCGTTGACAATAGTTACAGCTAGTTGTGTGTCCTTAGCAGGACATCGCAGTCCACCCCAGAGACTGTTTGTGGCTGTTTGTGATTTACGTTCAGTAGTTTCTCATTGGCGAGCTGCATGGTCTCGAGGTATGGTGTCCGCCTCGAGTGCTGGAGGTCGCAGGTTCAACCCCGGTGATGACCGGGATATTTTCTCGTGGACTTCTAGTAATAAAATTGCCCCTGGTCTCTGGGCAGTGAGATCGGACGCCCGTGTGTATTGTTGCGCATGTAAAACATCCATTGGCTGTTGGAAATCGAAAAAGAGTAGCCTCTTGAGTGTAACAACAGAACAGCACCTCACCAACTATATAGCATTTCTCGTACATTTAACACGCACTCTAGCTAGTGAACTTTGAACCGTGTCAACACAGACTGTACTGCCCTAGATACCAATTCCCCGTGAGCCTAGCATATCACTGCGCGCCCTTATCTCCTTACTCTGGTTTCAAATGAGCGAAGCGATCTGTCTCTATACAGATAGGGTGTCTTTCTTCGTTGCAAGCAAGAAATGCAATAAATATATCCTGGTTTTGTGCCCAAATTGTCGTTTTCTCTTCTCTGGTTCCTGGATTGTGAAGACGTTGGTCATCGTTACCTTAAGTGACACCATTTGTGAGGCAACAACAAACTACTTCCGGTGTTTGCGGTCAATTGGCAATCTTAGTGACCCATTTTAGCATCTTTACACTTTCGCGTGCTTTATACTAAGCAATTGCCAAATTAACTCATTGTAAGTTTAAACATAGAAGTCAAAACAATATGTTGCACGATTTATTGCCTGACATATTTCGAAACATCTCGACAGGTGTATATTGCAGAATTATAAACCATTTGTAGTGAATAAATGAATTATTCCTTTGCTGCAAAACATAAAAGCCATAGTCACTGATACTGCTCGAATGTCGAAGATGTCTTCCCCCCCCCCCTTTCCCCCCATGTGGTGATCGCAAATGTATCACGAAGTCTTCCTGTCTACACAAAATTGGTTGGAGCCTTCTAATTGCTAAATCAATTCCTTAGTTCTATCTAAACTGTGTTTACTTTAACTCGTTCTATTTATAATAAGCACTAAGAAGTGTTTACGTTAACTCCTTTTATTCAAAGAAGTGTTTCCTTCTAGTTCTACACTATCAGCATGATGTAGCAAGTCCTTTGCAAACCTCGATTTTCAACACGGCCGAATGTAAGACGGGCCTGCGAGAATAATCTGTTACCCTTTGAAAATAATGTTTGTTCGTTCACGGTCCGCCGAAAGGTGTCTCGATCCCTTGCCCGTTCTCCTGTCTCATACATCCTATGCCCATCATCGTGCTGATCAACCCCTGTCTTTTGTTCCCGGGGCCATGTCTTTTATAACTGATCTCCGTCCAAACCACTGTGCTGTTTGATGTTACCAAAGTATTTCAGTTTACGAGACAGTACTTCTATTTACGAGACAGTATTTCAATTTACGAGACAGTATTTCAGTTTTACGTGGCACCTAGCCGTCTTGACAGACGATACTATATTACATTGTGCTTCAAAAAGGCATAATAACTACAACCCATCACTGTAGCAAATGTGACTGATCAGACCAATTCACTCTATAAATGTTTATCCACAATGGATGCATCTGAACACATGATAATTTTTACCACCACGCACCATTTAAGTCTCACGCAACCAGTGTGTGGCTTATCTGCGTTTACTTTCTCTTTATTCTCTTTATGATATTTGCCCTCCATGCAACATGTTCGGCGTCGACTTGCTCCCGATGTGCATTACCAATGACTGTATCAATCATGTCCCGCTTACACACATCTTTCTATCGTAGTAGAGACTGACCCCGAGATCTATTACCCATCTGTAATTCACCAAGAAAGATTGTCCTTTGGTATTCTACTATCATCCATCCTCCTTAAGTGTCTTATCCATC
Source organism: Cepaea hortensis (assembly GCA_963921405.1). Classification (NCBI taxonomy): domain Eukaryota; kingdom Metazoa; phylum Mollusca; class Gastropoda; order Stylommatophora; family Helicidae; genus Cepaea; species Cepaea hortensis. The sequence continues at coordinate 332,482,508 of OY992876.1, read as the reverse complement.
TAAGTCTACGAATACTGAGCATGGAACAAACCGTCACACAACCTAATCGTTCCAATACTTCAGTAATTGTGATTTTGTCTTGCCACTTAATACCAAGTATTCTTCTCAGACACCGCATATGAAAGCTGTTTAAACGTTTCTCTTGGTATTAGTAAGTTGACCAGGCTTTACTGCCATAAAGAAGAGTACTAAGGACACAGGTTTGATAGACAAGGACTTGTGTTTTGGCATCAAGCTTCCGTTCTCCCAGACTATTTGTGTTAACCTGTTCATTGTTGTTGTTCCATACTAATTAACAGTTTTCAGTTTACGAGACAGTATTTCAGTTTTTCAGCTTCCACTAGGAAGAAGGGAATACCACAATGTATTATACAAGTAAATGGGAATATTCTTAAACAAGCGAATGGGTACAATTATCTCAGAACAGTCATAACATCTGATGGGAGGTGCCTTGAAGAGATTAGAACAAGAATTACCATGACGAAGGTAGCCTTTTGCAAAATGGAAAACATACTGACCAATAAAAAGATGTCAGTTGCAACAAGGAAAAGATTGTTGAGGTGCTACATAGAACGGGTGCTTTTGTATGAATGTGAAGCTTGGACAATGAGCAGACAGGCTGAAAAACAGCTGATGGCTGTGGAGATGTGGTTTCTGCGGAAAATGCAACGAATACCATAAACAGAGAGAAAAATCAATGACCAAGTCCTACCAGAAACAAATGACAATCGTAAACTGATTAGAGAAATTAGCAGGCTTATCCATGGGACACATTTCTCTGTCCCATCCCATGGTAATGTATGCCTGTCCCACCCAAGCCTGGAATTTAGGCGTAGACAGTCACAAATTGTTGGTCACGTTATGAGAAGAAATAAATGAGAGAACTTGGCGACAACTGGCAAGATAGAGGGAAAGAGAACAAAGGAAAGGCAAAGAAGTAAATGCCCGGATGGCTTGACCACGTGGTATGGTCGATACAAGAACGCAGAGCTGATCCACGAGTCTGGAAATCGAGTGAGATGGCGATACATGACCGCCCATGCTTATTGGCATGGCTCTTGATGATGATTTCAGTTTACTAGATAATATTACAGTTTACGAGATCGTTTTATTCCATTTTCAAATCTCGTTGCATGCTAGTATATTTCTTCTTCCTAGCCCACGATATTACCGTGTCCTATTTATTCTAGAGAAACCGTGACGAGGAAAACAATAGAACACCTCATTAAAGACTTTCAAAGCTTTAGATGCACGAATTGATTCTGGTTCTTTATACTCCGCGGGGATCCAAATCCAATTAACGACAGCATTAAGAATATATAACATAAGGTGAACAAGTTTAGGGTGGATTTATCCTTCGTCATTACTACAACAACTTACACAATTTAAGTGTTGATCCAGTTTCCAGTTTGTCAAGGTCGCATGTCTGTTACGATGACACAAGGAACGAAGATATATCAAAACTAGGCCACGGATCGTTGTTGGACCAGGCCTCTTCTCACCACCGGGACTACATATAAGCAGGACAACTTGCAGCTGCAGCCACTCGTGTAATACGGCTGGTCCCACCACATTACCAGTATTTGTACTGTCTGTCTGACGGACTGTTTTCCACTGGTCTCGTAAATTCAGTTAACTGTACACAACATGTCGGTCGTTGGTCCGTTGTTGCTAGGCGTGGTCGTCGCCTTCCTGGCCTACCAATATCTCTCCTGTGGCGGGGAACGACCGGGGGAACACCTGGCCACCAAACTTAACGACAGTTACGACTACATTGTCAGTAAGTAGGACGTCACTTCTTAAAATAACTTTTATGTTCGTTCTGTTGCTCTCATAGGCACGTGAAAAAAAAAAATGAATAAAATTAGCGGAACTGCGGTAAAGCTGTGGAAATGTAAACAATATAAAATAACACAAAGTAATGCAGCTTTACAAAACTTATGCCTTAATGTAGTTAACGTAGGATCTCTTCTCTGTGATTATATGTTGTGTTGTGTATGTATTTGTTTGCTGATGAAGGCTAGTCGCCGCAACGTCCTGTATTTTTCGCAATTATGTTCTGTAAAGCTGCATTACTTTGTGTTATTTTTTATCATAGGTTAGTATAGCTGCTGTCTGCGTTTGTTGAAGCCTGCTTTTTTCTCGTCTCAATCGTGTGTTATGCATGCTAGTATATTTTGATAAGAGAGAAATCACCATTAGGGGACATAGCATCAATAAAATTAGATATGCGGTTGATACAGTATTGATTGCGGACAATAAACTGGATCTGAAACAGTTAGTGGGAACGGTTATTGTACAAGTGAACAACTAGGGTTAGAATTAAAATGTAATAAGACAGTAATTATAGTTGTCTCTAAGAAGAAAGAAATACCACAATGTAATAAACGGACAGATGGTAATATTCTTAACCAAGTGAATCGGTACAACTATCTCGCAACAGTCATGCCATCAGATGGGAGGTGCCTTGACGTAATTAGAACAAGAATTGCTATAACAAAGGAAGCCTTTTGCAAAATGGAAAATATACTGAACGATGAAAGATGTCAATTGCAACGAGAACAAAAGTGTTGAAGTGCTACTGAGAACCTGTATTTTAGTATGGATGTGAAGCGTGGACAATGAGCAGAGAAGTTGAAAAACATTTAATGGCAGTGGAAATGTGGTCTTTGAGGAAAATACAAAGAAACCCTTGGACAAACAGAAAAACCAGTGAGCAGATCTCACAAGACGCAAATGAAAACCGTAAACTGATTAGAGAAATTGCATGTAGACAGTCAATAATTTTTTAGCACGATATGGAAACAAATAAACTAGAGAACTTGATGAAAACCGGCAAGATTGAGGGGGGGGGGGGGGAGTTGGAAGGCAGAGAAGTAAATATCTGGATGGCTTGGCCACATGGCATGGTCAAGACAAGAATACGGAACTGATCTACGACTCTGGTGATCGTGTGAGATGGCGAAACAGGACAGCCCACACTTAATGGCAAGGCACATGAACATGATGATGTGTTGATATTTACTTAGATCAAAAGAAATAAAACGCAAGCTGGCCATAACACTGCAGAGATTCAACAGTATGACGAACCTATAGTACAACACCGACAAAATAGTACAATTGTTGAGAACATGCATGTCTCCTGTGGCAGCGTATGGGTGTGAGCCATGGTCCATTCCGCTATCACTAAAGAAGAAAATTGGGGTTTCTGAGCTTAAGTGTTGTGGGAAAACTTCTTAGAATATCGTGCACCAAGAAGACAAAAAATACAGACATTCTGCAAGATCTGGTCATCGAAGAGAACTGACTCTTAAACAAATATCACGTCTGGGAAACTGAAATACTTTGTTTATATTAAATGTCACAGTGGCTTGGAGCGGACGGTGATGGACGGCCTGGCTGCTGGTCGAAGAGGCAGGGGTCGACCGGCACGAAGAAGAATACAGGACACTACAGATGATTTGGACATGAGGGTGCACGAGGCGGGGGAAGTGGCCAGAGATGGGGACACACCGAGATGAGAGCCACGTTCTGTAAATGACCTGCTACATGGGGGAGATGAAGGAAGAGGGGGAGAGAGATTGATAGAGAGAGAGAAAGAGAGAGAGAGAGAGTTAGAGAGAGAGAGAGAGAGAGTTAGAGATAGAGTTAGAGATAGAGAGAGAGTTAGAGAGAGAGTTAGAGAGAGAGAGAGAGAGAGAGAGAGAGAGAGAGAGAGAGAGAGAGAGAGAGAGAGTTAGAGAGGGAGTTAGAGAGGGAGTTAGAGATAGAGAGAATTATCCACGCTATGATATTTTGATGTTTACTACAACCAGTGATTCTCAGACTGTATCGCCACGCCAAGGGGGTTCTAAAAAGAGTCTCGCCAACATCACTATAATCATCTCCCTACTATCTGGCGTAGGATTTCATACAAGTTTAAGATCCCGATCCATGCCTATGGATCAATTCTAAATATGATATTTATCCACGCCACATGTGGCAGACTGGGTCAAACATTATTGATTGCCAGGAGACAAATGTCATTAACATTTTAAACATACTTTATAATGTTTAAGGGGACCTGCTTCATCAAGGACACACAAAACGTCGAGCAAGCTGGCACCCTGGCCAGTCCGCCTACTGCCTACGCCCGCTTCTCCGCCCATCCAGCATCATTTGCCCACGTCTGCCTTTTCTTTAGCTAATCTTTCCAGAAGTAACGATGTTTCTCAATGCCTCTCCTTTCACTGTCGGTGTGTGTGGCTGGGGAGTAGTGAAAGCAGGCATAGCGAACTCGAAGCCAGCTCGCAGGCGATTTGGAAGCAGATCGGTTTGTGCTGATTTTCATAATCTTATGGGCGTTGGCTGCTCGGTCGAGGAAGTATCTGGCTGTCTGCGGTCAAGTAAATGTGCTGTGAAAAGTGTGGCAGGTCAAGACGATCGTGTGTACGATGTTCGCCTCCCCTAGGGCGGGATGGCTTGTGGGCAGGCACACGGCGTATTTGTGGGATACGTGTGGTATACAATTACAACGTGTAGAATATAGAAGGCCCTTTGCAAAAACAAAACAGGTGAAAGACACACAGTCTTAAACCGGGCTGACCCGGCCCTCGAGTGTTATGGAGGTAAAGGAGCCTACCCATTCGGCGAAGGGTGGACCTTCTGATGACCAGATGCCTCGTGTTGTGCTTGTTTCGTGGTGGAGGTCACTACACACCCAGCACGGCAGTCTGGTAAACAACATAAGACGTGTACCTGTTGGCTGTCGACATAGCACGCTTTACCTGTTTTAAGCTAGTCATGTTGTCAGTCAAGATCTACGTATCTAAGAATAGAGCAAGAGAAAGTTCCGTCTCCACCATGAAGGTTGGCTGCAATGGTTCGTCATCACTTTCTATTGTTCTTGTTGATTGACCAGTCTGGAAAACTGCTAAGTGACCATCTTGTAATGTTATCTTCCCACTTGTTATGTCTACCTATGGTTCGTCTGTCATCGATTTCTCACCTATAACCTGAACGCGGTCGATCGAGAGTTTGACGCCTGTGTTCATCGTCTCTCTAAGTGAGTGAAAGACAACTCCCCCCCCCCCCTTCTCCATGCATTCATTCGTACAAAATATGATGGCCTTACCTCATCACAGACCCATAAGCGGTTCCTATTTCAAAACAAGTTTTGCTTAAGCAGCGAAGATGTGGTTCCTGATAGGAATATTGATTATATCGTGGACTGCCAGAGAAACTAACCACGATTGCCTGAAAAAGGCTAATAAATCTGGAACATTATATGCAATTATAACACAGAGGCGTACAGTATTTATTGGTCATGTGGTGAGAAGAGAGACGTTGAAAAACCTCGCGAGGAGTGGAAACATCAGTGGGAGAAGCGACAGAGGCACACAGGGAGAAATGATGCTGAATGGTCTGAAACGGTGGCATTGAGGGATATCATCAGTAGAGTGGTTCCAGAACACCAAGGATTGAGATATGTGGAGAGACATGAATGCCTACGCCAGTTGGCAGAGCAGATGGTGATGTTGTTGATGATGTTGATGATGGTGTTGATGATGGTGTTGATGATGATGTTGACGATCATCTTGATGATTATGTTGGTATACATGTAAGAAGTCAAGTTGATGGGCACCCGTAATGTCACATTAGCTGATTGTGGCGTCTTCTCTGTTGTGTGACATCTTAAGTGGCGGGTGAATGTCATTAGCAGGGTGAAAGCGGTCTGCTTACCTGTTAGCTTACCTGCTGACGTAGGTAGAGAACCTGCTGTCGGATCCTGTGATAGAGGTGACACTCACATGAGACAGGTGTGTGGATTTATGCCATCTGAAAGTTACATTGATCAAACGGAAAGAGATGAATGATTTTGATTGAATCCCAGAGAGGGACAGTGAATGAAAAAGAAAGAAAGAAAGAAAGAAAGAAAGAAAGAAAGAAAGAAAGAAAGAAAGAAAGAAAGAAAGAAAGAAAGAAAGAAAGAAAGAAAGAAAGAAAGAAAGAAAGAAAGAAAGAAAGAAAGAAAGAAAGAAAGAAAGAAAGAAAGAAAGAAAGAAAGAAAGAAAGAAAGAAAGAAAGAAAGAAAGAAAGAAAGAAAGAAAGAAAGAAAGAAAGAAAGAAAGAAAGAAAGAAAGAAAGAAAGAAAGAAAGAAAGAAAGACTGGATGTGAATGTGCCAACCCGGTCCTGCCAGCTGATTTGGTAGTTAAATGGCTCGTGACCTACCCGATAACATCACACCTGCCAGGTAGTACATTTATTCACTTCATAAAAACACTCGTGACCTTGTTTACTCTACCATATACCGTCCTGGTGACATGAACATAACCTGTCAAAGCTGACTGTCAAGCAGAAAATAGTGCCAATGTCTGCACAGGCGAGTTTGCCTGTTATCGTTCGTATGAATGCAAAGGAATGGGCAACCAAATTGTGGCGAGCAACGTTGTCGCCGTGAAAGTTAAAAGCGACATTACTTTTAAAGTTCTGTAGTCTTATCTAAATGTATGATAGCAAGTCTACTATCTCAGAAATTATCTATTTTTTTTTTTTATTGACATGGCAGCGGAATATATGTCATGAAGATAAACATGTTTCTAAGAAAGGAAGAAAAAAGACTTGGTATATTTAAAAAATTTTACATGTAAGAAAGTGAGTATTCCGCAGAAAATAATGCGTATTTAAATTAGACGGGATTTAAAGTATCATGCGCCAGTAACTCCTATGGACAACAATCCATTTCAATTTAATTACCGAAATATGGCTGATATCGGCCTTCTGGCTAAGAGCAATGTGTAATATATGTTCTTGGTCTTGCCCGGCCACTAGCAGAGGCGGTAAACCGAATGACACACAGGTACGTGGGGATCTGATGGGGTGGCTCTGGCCCCTAGGGACCCGCGAGCCGATCTTTAAGAAACATTAATTACGGAAATGTGGCTAATTTTCTCAAAGGATCGCTACTCGACTTTTTGGCTAAGATGAACGTGTTGATGTATCTGCACTTGATCTGACCAGCTCGCAGAAGCGGTCATCCAAACTGCAAATATCAAATCACCAAATCACTAACACTGGCAGACGGCTTTGTTGGATCACACTGGGTGGAAAGGCACATAATCGGAGTAAGAGGCCTGTTTAAAAAAATGACTCTCTGTCACAAAGTGTAGATTCATCTACACTTGAACTTGCCAAGGCCACTAGCAGAGGCCATCATCCGAAAGACACACAGGAACGTGGATTCTCATGGGGCGGCTCTTGTCCAGGGGAAACGCGAGCCCTTATAAAAAAGAACATGAACGTGGCTAATTTGACGCAGGATTATTAATATGAGGCTCTGGATCTCTTGCCACTTCTCCCGGTTCATGCACCCTCATGCCCAATTATAACTATGCCTATGAGGTTGAACGGGGTCGGGGTAATGGGAAAATGACCGATCACTGGTTATTCTGCGAAACGCTGTAGTTATTTGGGTACATCAACGTAATCATGAAGTAGAATTGACAATCTATACCAGAACACAATAAAAAGAGACAAAATGGACATTGCGGGTAGAGGTCTCGTCTGCACACAAGCAATATGCATGCATTGATACAACTACATAAACAATATACAAAAATTAGTTTGAATAACGAAGACACAAACAATAGATATTACGATTGGCATATTTCGCTGCATCTCGTAAGGTACATAAAGCAGAAATCACACAACATGAACTAAAATGATTAGATAAGTCCTTCAAGCTGAAATATACACATATTCACACCGCAAAATCAATTGTCTACCACGGTAATTTTAAACTGACTATCATTTTTCAGTTTACACAAGGCTGACAACTGTCGATTAATGGCGATGGCTTCAGCGACCGTTAAAAAGTGACCATTTTGTGTGTTAAACAACACGCAAAACGCATTGTCCTTATCAATCAAGTGACCGGTTTCCAAATTGTGCCGTCCAATCGATGACATGAGAGGTTTGAGGTGTGTCAGCTTGGCCAGATTCCTGGCGTCTTTGTTTATTATTACCTCAATCCACTTGGATTTGTGCTCGACCACCTTGCTGTTTAACTGCCTCTCTGTTCTGCCGAAGTAGATAGACTGGCATCTGCATGTAAATTAATAAATGCAATTGGATTTGGCGTACAGAGGGTCAGATTCTTAAAGTAATCCCTAAACAAATTTCACTAAGAAGGAACCAACTATGAGCTTGTGATTTGTTAGGGCCATCCTACTGTGTACAGAGCTACAGGTGTTACGTCTTTCATTCACCTTAGCGGGCGACGAAAGTAGAACACATATTTAGGAGATGTTAATTCCTCCCTACTGCCATGTGTATTGCAGGGCAGCTCGCGCTGGACGTAGAGTTGAATGACATCAGCCTGGCAATACGTGCTGACCGCAATACATAGGAATATCAGCTGGGGAACCCTTGACCAGGAATGCAAATAAACTATTTGCTTATTTTGATTGGAGCACATTGAAGTAGATGAAGGAAGTAGAGATTAGAGGACACACTAATTAAAGTTAGTTACATTTCCTTAACAGGACGTCACAGTCATCCTCAACATTTGTTGGTTGTTTGTTATTACTCAGCATGTTTACATTCAATAGTTTGCCATTGCTTTTGAACGACCAGCGTTCATACCATTGTATTAAAACCAACGCAGATTGCTCTGCTGCCAAATCGCCCGCAGCTGTGTTTCGAACGCGATATGCCGTATTACGAATTGCCACAGATCTAGTGGGCACAATAGAAAACATTAAAAAAATAGAATGATATGGCTAATCCACGGGGATTCAAACCTGTCAACCCCAAATGCCTGGCTGCAGGAACACATGTACTTCCACGTATGACCGACTAGACTTAAGGATGTCTAGTTTGTCACAACCCCAAGCACATTTGTTCCCGAGGAGATCCGAACACATGACCAGCGGGTCAGAAGGCAAGCATGGTAGCTACTGTACCACCGCGACTCCCTATGTGAATTATAAGTCAAGTCAAGGGCCTTAATTCACGCCTGGCCTGTTTTTCTTAAGATCAAGCGGCACTCGAAGAATGAGATCGTCAGTACCATACCGACCACTTGTATTTTCCAGATCATTTCATGGTACCAATTTGAAGCTGGGTTAGACCTGGGACTCGGTGATGCCAATTCAAATCGATGACCACCGAGGGGAAACCATGCGTCTAGCACCATATGCCAAATTGTATGGGACGCGTACAAGGATCATTAACTTACTGCAAGAGTCTAAGCTTGGCCGTCGGCGTTATTGTCATGTGTAGGATTTCCCTCATGGCAACGTTGTGGGGTTTTTCTTTTTGCTTACATGGACCACGGGGTACAGATAGATCTATCGCAAAATGTGTGCTCAAATCTTCTCAACTCACCTCATTCCAGCTGAACGCAACTCAGCTCACCTCAACTCAACTTAACTAATTTCAAGTCAGCTCAAATCAACTCAGCTCAACTCAGCCTAACTCAACTGAACTCAACTCAACATAAATCATTTCACTAACTCAACTCAACTCAATTCAGCTTACTTCACCTCAGTTCAACTCATTTCTGCTCACCTCACTTTAACTCACCTCACCTCAACACAACTCAATTCACTTCACCTCACCTCACCTCCACTCATATCTGGTCATCTCACCTCAGCTCAACTCTGTTCATCTCACCTCAGCTCAACTCAATTCACCCTAACCAAATCCAACTAAACTCAATACAACCCATCTCAACTCACTCCCATGCAAATTTCAGTTCTTGTTGATTCTCTGCGGAACCTGACCATCCCTTCTTGCACCATCCTATATAACGACCAACTTCTTGCATCATTCTATGTTACGATCAACTTCTTTCACCATTCTGTATTACGACCAACTTCTTGCACCATTCTATGTTACGATCAACTTCTTTCACCATTCTGTATTACGACCAACTTCTTGCACCATTCTATGTTACGATCAACTTCTTTCACCGTTCTGTATTACGACCAACTGCTTGCGCCATTATATATTATGACCAACTGCTTGCACCATTCTATATTTACGACCAATTTCTTGCACCATTCAATAAGGGGCGTTCATTTGAAATCCGTTCATGCCGCACCGTGAGTAATTGCGTACGTCGAACAGGGTCATGTCATAGTCATATGATAAATACTGACCAATAAATAAAAGAGCGCGTGCTTATCGTTCCATGATGCATAGGTTCTGTTTCTGACCGTTGAGAAAATGGCCGGGTTGATCCAAAATAAGCCAAAAGAAGCTCAAAGAGCGGTGAATCAGTTTTGTTCATTTGAAGGATATTGACCACTGGACATTCACCGACTGTCACAATCTTCTGCAAACAGGATGAGATTGGCCGTTGTCTAAGGTCCCGATACTTTGCAGCTATCACTGAGGAGTGCAGGATGGATCAGCCCCAGGTATGACAACACAGATAATTATTCTAATCAACAGCTATGAGTCACTTGAGAAGGTCGGTGTTGCACTCACAACTTCGTTTAATTATAGATGAACATGGTGACATGTATAACATTATTCCAGGAAGTTTTGTAGTAAATAATCCATCATCGTTAGGAATTACTTTTTACTATAACATTGCCTTCTCTAGGCCTCATTCAACTAGTGCACATTGACAGTTACGCCTAGCTCCCCAACAACCGACACTTCGAAAATCCACTCCCGGGCTAGATCTCTACACTTAGACCCAGACTCGATTATCAAACAATCCGCCAGCCGAAGTTGTCCCTAACTCCGCCGCAACTTAACTCCCCCTCATTTTCCCAGTCTGTTTTCTTATTCACTTTTTCACTAGACCTTCCAAGAACACCATTTAACCCCCTGATCCCACTTATCATTCCCCATGAAAATTACATTTAGAATTCTTCTTTGTTTCTTAATTTCCTGTCACGTATTCGCATCTCATTAGTGATTCCCTCTTAACCCCCTACGTGTTCTAACAATCTCATATTTCTGAGCTATCACGTTTTCTCTATGCATACGTGACTTCGACTGATGCCTCTGTGATATATCCTCCATTGTGTTTTAGGCCCACCTTAGTTTTGGAATTTCTTAATCGACTTCTCTGACCTCACATCCGCTCTAATCTCTTCTTCACATCTATGACCCTTTGTTGTAAATCTCACATTCTTAAGTAGTACAATGACCCAAGTTATACTAAGACCCACGCACGTTACATCGACGAATGCAGCCAGCGTACGGTAGCAAATGTGTGTCGAAGACAACAGTGACAGACTGGGCACGATTATTTCGGAAAGGACGTCAGTTCACGACAGATCGACGACGGCCGGGTCAAGCGCATATTGTTGCAACAGAAACAATCATCGCCAAAATTGATGCAGCAGTACAGATGAACCGTTGTCGAAGCATACGTTCACTAGCGAAAGAATTTGATGTGTCAATTGGGACAATTCAACAGGTCGTTCGTAAGAAACTGCAATATCGGAAGGTGCGTTCACAGTGGGTACCACGGATGTTGACCGACCACCAAAAAGAGAAATGCATGGGATGGTGTTTGAGCCACTTGCTGCGTTACAGAGTGGAGGAGGATGCATTTCTCTTCCGCATAGTGGCAGGCGATGAATCATGGTGTCACCACTTTGAGCCAAACAGCAAAGGAGAGAGCATGCAATGGAAGCATGATGGATCACCAAAAGCCAAATAATTCATTCAAGTTACAGGTTTCCGCTGACAGGTTATGCTGAGCGCATTTGTTTACCATGAAGGGATATTGTTGGCCGACTTTAAAGAACATGGTGTTAACATCAACTCTTCCCACTATTTGCAAACACTAGACAAGCTGCAAAAAGAAATCAAGAATAAACGACCCGGCATGCTTTCTCGCGGTGTAATTTTGTTGCACTTCCGCATGTCGCAAAGATTGTGTAGGAAGCATTAGCAAGGAAGAAGTGGGACATTCTGCAACATCCAGCCTATAGTCCTGGTTTGTCATCATGTGATTTTCATGTGTTTGGACCTCTAAACAAAGCTCTCATGCGACAACGATTTCACACAGATGCAGACGTAATGAACGCGGTAAACAGTTCAGTGAGCAACCACAATCCTTTTTTGCGGACGGCATTCGCCGCCTACCTAAGCAATGGGATGCTTGACTGAATGCCTACGGCGACTTCTTCTGACCAACCCATGGTCCATCTATCCATAATGTGCCATGTCGGTAAGCGTGGTCGGTCATGTTCTGCCATTTCACTCGATCATCAGAGTCGTGGATCAGCTCCGTGTTTCTGTCTCGGCCATGCCACAAGGCCAAGCCATCCAGGTACTTGCTTCTAAGCCTTCCCCTTGGTCTGTTCCTCTCGATCTTACCAGTTGTCACCAAGTTCTCCAGATCATTTCTTCTCATAACATGCCCAAACAATTGTGACTGTCTACGTCTAATATCTCTAATCAGTTTACGATCTTCATTTGTTTCTTGAAGTTGTTCATTGGTCTTTCTGGCTGTCCATTGTATAATAATTGTGTCCATGGTGCATAATTCATTAAAAATGAATGCTTTGTTTAATTCTACCACACCTTTTAATGTTTCTTTCATGCTTTTGTAATGAAGGTATTGGAACGGGTTTCAAATGAACGTCCCTAATATATTACAACCAACTTCTTGCACCATTCTATATTACGTCAACATCACTGCCATCTGTTTCAGTTGGGGCGGGTTCCACCGGCAGCGTGGTGACCAGTCGGATCTCAGAGGACAAAGATGTCAGCGTGCTCCTGCTGGAGGCTGGAGGTGACGACCGCGGCAACGACATCATCAAGACACCGGGCAAGTCCCACTTGGTCATGCACACAGAGTTCGACTGGGAGTATTACACCGAACCACAAAAACACGGACTCAGGGGATATAACCAGAGGGTACGTAACAATAGTTACACACAGTTGTCTGTCCTGTGCTAAATCTATATCTATAAAACAGAGTGTATGTGGCTTTGTGTGTTTGTGGTCAGCTATGTATTGGATGCGTTCGATAACGGTACATCCGATTGAGATGAAATTTTCTACACGCCTTCCTTTCATTCCTGTGCAACCGACTATAATAGTTTCTTAGTGTAAAATCTTCTACTTATTTAATAACATTTACTTTTTCATTTTTCATTATATAATTTCTATATAGCAGGGGGACTTCACTCTAGAAAAGTTATTTCAAGGGGCATAACTTTTAATAACATTTCTATAAACTTTATAGTCATATTGTTGGACTTGCTTTCACTATTGTTAAACTCTTTGTCTATAGTTATTTTCAGGCATATAAGTTATAATAAATAATGATATAATCTTTAAGGCATTTTCAAAGTTTTCATAAAAATAATGCATAATGCATAACATTGTAACCCATCTTTTTCTGCTTAAAAAACTTATCAACTGTCATGTCGGTGATTAAAAACAGTTTTCATTAAAAATAATGAATGGTGTGTGGAAGGACATTCTTTTAAGTTACTGTGCGCCAGGAGCTGGGCGAAACCACGCCGGGTCAGATAGATAGACATACAGACAGATAGTCGGGAACGGAAGCTTATTTGACTACTTATATGAATTAAACGACATGCTCCCCACCAGGGACTGGGTGAAGCCGGGCCGGGTCAGACAGACAGACAGATAGACAGACAGTCGGGAACGGGAGAGCTTATATGACTACGTATATGAATTAAATGAGATGCTCCCCACCAGGGACTGGGTGAAGCCGGGCCGGGACAGACAGTCAGACAGATAGACAGACAAACAGATAGTCGGGAACGGGAGAGCTTATATGACTACGTATATGAATTAAATGAGATGCTCCCCACCAGGGACTGGGTGAAGCCGGGCCGGGTCAGCCAGACAGACAGACAGACAAACAAGCAGACAGACAGACTGATAGATAGATAGATCCCCTCCAGGGCCTGGGCGAAGCCGGGCCAGGTCAGCTAGTTTTATATAAATGATAGTATATGTAATATGGCGGTCGCGGTAGCGCAGTGGCTAGAACCGTTGCATGTGAGCCTGGTTATCAAATTTCCAATATTCAAGAAAGCGGATTAATATTTTACAGGGTGTATTTTTAATGACTGTGCAGTGTTTAAAAATATTGCCGGTCCAAGTTTTGTTTTTACCTATTATGTTGCATGAACTTTACAGAAAGTAAATACAAAACTTGGACCGGCAATATTTTCAAACACACCATAGTCATTAAAAATACACCCTATATTTTATACTCCAAGGTTGACCAACTCTAACATGGGTACTAAAAAATATCATAGGAAGTAAAGGCGGCCCACATGATACTGACCACATAATTCATTCATTGATCTAGGATGACCAACAACAACAACCCCCCCCCCCCCCCCCCAAAAAAAAAAAAAAAAAAAAAAAAAAAAAAAAACATAACCCATGAAAAGTTTATTAAATCGTTCAAAGGTCAAGCAAATTTCGTGAAATTTGGTGAACGTAAACTTCAGTCTTGTACAATCATTTCCAACAGCTTCAATTATCTAGGTCGCTTTGCATAAAAGTTATGCTGCAAATGGCCTCCGCAGCGTTGGATGCACACTTGCATACGTTGCGCTAAATTGTCAATTACTCGACCGCATTCCTCCGTGGGAATTTCCCTGATTTTTTTGTGATTACTGCCTTCAGTTCACCATTCGTTTGAGGGTTGTTCTGGCGCACATTATCCTTGAGATACCCCCATAGATAAAAATCGAGGGGTTCAATTCAGGTGAATGCGGTGCCCACTCAAATTACTCTTCATACTGATCAGACTCCTCTGAAATCGCTCTCTCAGCCAGGTAAGAGAGTCATTTGATTTGTGTGGGGTGGCCTAGTCTTGCTGGGTGGCCCCGTTTTGCTGGAACCACTGTTGATCTCGAAGTCGGAGAGTGTCTGCCTGTACGGCGAGGAACCACCAGTCTGCACACCAATAAGCCAGACATGGGACAATGGATACTCACGCAAACCTCAGGTCCATTATGACATCACTCTGATGTTGGACAGCAGGATGTCTTCATCCGACATACAGGACTTCACGCTGGAGATCACAGCCAGCGAAGACAAGCAAGCAAGCAAGCAGATCTCGATCCAGTCCTCTGCGTTTTCTCAAAGATGTATTGGTTCCGTTGTTTTTTGGTCACCCTGTATAAAAATGTGGGGTTTGCACCATATACCCTTTACGCTTTAAGACGTGTAAAGTGGTGTTAATATTTGTGGTAATTTACTTTTGTAAATCGATGTGAGAAACAGGGATTATCATATCTATATTGAGCCGATTCTGGTGTATGGTAGCGAATCATGGACAATTAAGAGGCAAGTGAGGAACTTTATTGAGGATGAGAAGATGTAATTTAATAGAGGAATGATGAGAACACCGTGGACAGATAGAAAGCGCGATGAAGATATCTTGAAAGAAGTTAACTCACAAAGATAATTGGTTACTGGCATCAGAAGAAGACAGTCCATATGCTTTGGGCATGTCATGAGAAAGGGAAAGCAAGAGTATTTTCTCACATTGAGAATGATGGAGGGAAACAGAGGCAGGGGAAGACCAAGAGAGATGACGCTGGAGTGTTTGGCATCATGGCATGGAGGAACATCGGTAACAGGAATAATTATCAGTACATGAGACAGACGACTGGACAGACATCATCAACAACATCACACGGCATGGACACCTCACGGCATGGACACCTCACGGCATGGACACCACACGGCATGGACACCATACGGCATGGACACCTCACGGCATGGACACCTCACGGCATGGACACCACACGGTATGGACACCATACGGCATGGACACCTCACGGCATGGACACCTCACGGCATGGACCATAAGAATATTTGTTGTTGTTCTCTCTCTTTGAACTCAAGCATAGTCCATCCACGTGCTATTACTGATAGTGCACTGGGCTAATATTTGAACGTGGATTAGATTTCCCTATTACCAGGTTCCCTCACCATCAAGCTGACCTACTCTTCTTCTGGGGAAATTTCAATGTATGCCTCCAAGTCATGGATGAGTAGTCAACATTTCAGTCCAGCTGACCGGTGTAGGTGTTGAACCCGCGACAACGGCATCAGCACACCGGATGTTTCAGAACTAGCGTTGTTATCCATTCGGCCATGCTAACCTCCATATAAATATATGATATGTGATATATAAATGATGTTGTATGTGATTGTGTTGTATGTAAGTGATGTTGTATGTGATTATGTTATGTGATTGTATATGTGGTGTCTACACAGAGGGCCTACTGGCCCCGAGGACGAGGCCTTGGTGGCACCTCCAACTTGTACAGCATGGTGGTGATCAGGGGCCACAAGCTCGACTACGACCGATGGGCCGCAGGAGGGGCCGAGGGCTGGAGCTATGAGGACGTCCTGCCTTTCTTTCTCAAGTCTGAGGACATGACAGATCCAGAGCTGGCGAAATCTAGTCAGTGTGAATCTGTTGTTGGTGTTGTTACTGTTGTTGTTGTTGTTGTTGTTGTTGTTGTTGTTGTTGTTGTCGTCGTTACTGTTGTTGTTGATGTTGTTGTTGTTGGTGGTGGTGGTGGTGATGATGATGGTGGTGGTCGTCGTCGTCGTCGTCGTTGTTGTTGTTGTTGTTGTTGTTGTTGTTGTTGTTGTTGTTGTTGTTGTTGTTACTGCTATTGTGGTTTTTGTTGCCACTTTCGTTGTAGTTGTATTTACTGCTGCTGCTGTTGTTGTTACTGCTGCTATTGTTGATACCGCCCATGCGGTTGTTGTTGTTACTGGTGTTGTTGTTGATATTGCCGTAATTGGTGTTACATACAGCATTCCAGTACTCTCTTCCTTACGTTCAGGCCTATCAATGCCTGACTCTACATGACCCTGATTTGATATCCCAGGATACCACGCTACGGGAGGACCAATGAAAGTCTCCGTGCCCAACACCATGCCACTCACTGACATACTTATCAAGGCCGGACAGGAGCTCGGCTTCCGCATCAGTGACCCCAACGCAGAGAAGATGGACGGTTCGTATCTTTGTTGTTTCGTGAGGTTCCATGTCATCATCATCATCGTCATCACTATTATCGTAATCATTATCACCATCATCATCATAGTCGACATCATCATCATCATCATCATCATCATCATCATCATCATCATCATCATCATCATCATCATCATCATTATCATCATCATCATCATCATCATAGTCGACATCATTATCATCATCATCATCATCATCATCATCATCATCATCATCATCATCATCATCATCATCGACATCATCAGCAACATCATTATCATCATGGTCGACATCATCATCATCATCAACATAATCATCAGCATCATAGTCAACATCATCGGCACCTTAGTCGACATCATCAGTATCATAGTCGATATTATCAGCATTATAGTCGACATTATCAGCCTCATAGTCGACATCATTATCATCATCAGTATCATAGTCGACATCATCAGCATCATAGTCGACATCCTCAGCATTATAGTGAGGTCAGCATGGCCGAATGGATAAAACCGCTAAATCTTAAAGATCCGGTGTGCTGATGCCGAGGTAGCGGGTTCAACCCATACACCGGTTAATTGGACTAAAATGCTGATTTCTCGTGAAATGGACACAAATTAAAAGGACCTCTGAAGACGGAGTGAATTCGCCCGATTGTGAGGGATAATGGGAAGAGGGGAAAGCTAATCCAAACATAAAAATCAGTCCAGGACACTAGAAGTAGTGGCATTTCTATGGACTACGCTTGAGTTCAAAGCCAGTGAAAGAAGCAAATTTTCATAGTATTCATCAAGCCTCCACAATGAAAATCGGATATAACAGCTCTAACCTGTACCTGCCGTCTCCCTGGTCTAGAGGTTACACGACTTTCTCCGTAATCTCGCATACTCTCGTAAGTAACGTGACGTTGGGCAAGAATTGGAAGCGGTTCTCTCCGCGTCGGTAACTTACGGGGTACTAGAGCCGGTCGCTCAGAAAGCAATGGCAAACTACTGAGCGTAATCTTGCCAAGAAATCAACAATCAGCTGAAAGATGCTGATGTTGGCAACGATGTCCTGTAAAGGACATGCGAAAAAACAAAAACACCTGTACCTTCATGGTACAATATTACATTCAAATAGCTAGAGAGCAAATGGTGGATTCTTCTCCCATGACAGGCTGGTGTGGTGTGAAACGAGCAGGCGGAAAGATTGGCTGGGTCTGTACCGTTCTGTGGGGTATTGGTGCATGATAAGCAGATGTGGTCGAGACCCTTTGAGATCGTGTGTATCATGCAAAAGAACAGATAGATCATCATGGCGTGGAGAGAATGGTGCTGCATGGAGTGACCAGGAGACACTCAAAACTCCAAGGAAAGGCCAGACGGACACATAATCAGACTGCTACTGACATCATTAATTTTGGGACTCTTCGCTGGCTGTAGTGGACTATGTTGGAACACGTATGGGAATGTCCTGAGTGCTATGATGTCGGTTCTTGACTCAACTCAACTCATTTAAATTGTATTTTATATCAGGAATCGAACCCACAACCTTCGGAGCGCGATGAATAAACACTTCGCCATGAAGAATCTATAAAGGATTACTTTAACGATGATGCTTGATCGTACAGACTTTTGAGAATAATACTACCATTACTGACCAGCCGACCCTCCAGAAAATCGCCTACCGGTAATTGGTAACTACCTTTTCTGTCGTCTGTTCTCAGACGTTGACAGCTCGACATGTGGAGCACGCTACAAGTATCTAACACTTCAGTTTACAGAGTATCTACGCAGCTTGTGATGATGTCATTACGGCATTTAAGTGTATAATACTCCAGATATAGATAACTCTTTAAGAACAACTTCAATTACTTTATTGTTGTCAAGTCGATAGCCTGTGGATATTATGTGTAACAGCCTGTCAATGATCCACTTAAGAGTTATTGATTAAAGTTGTCCTCGTGTTAATGAGGGCGCTGTTTCTCCCCCTCACCCTCTTATTTGTCCTTGTATTTCTCTTATCGACAACCTTATCTGCCTATGTACATCACGTCGCATTTGTATCTGTCCTTCAAATAGCGACATCCTCAGCGCCATGTTTACATTAGTAAATCAACAAAACTAAGGATTTGACTTGGTAAGAGTCACCTTAATCTTCGTCACGTGACATGCGGGAGCTGAGGGACATGTGGGAGTTGATGGACATGAGAGAGTAAAGGGGTATGTGGGAGTTGAGGGACATGTGGGAGTTGATGGACATGAGAGAGTTAAGGGACATGTGGGAGTTGAGGGACATGTGCGAGTTGAGGGACATGTGGGAGTTGAGCGACATGCGGAAGTTGAGGGACATGCGGGAGTTGAGGGACATGTGGGAGTTGAGGGATATGTGGGAGTTGAGGGACATGCGGAAGTTGAGGGACATGAGCGAGCTCATAAACTTGCTGACTCTGCATCCTCTGCAGACGGCCAGCCCATGGATAGTGCCGAAAATATTAACGCCCTTAGAGAGATGTCGTACAGCTGTGTAGCCCGTCTTTGACGTGCTATTGAATGAAAACAGGGCTATGGGAAATACGTCAGAGAAATTGGAAATTGTCAATCTCACTTGTAATCATACAGGTGGCCTAGGCAAAACAAGAGGAAAAGCGGAGAACAGGTAATAAAGTATGATCGACGCGGGAAATGTGCTTCAGTCTTCCCGTGTTCGTCACGCAAGAAGTCTCTCAGTACTGTGCACTAACATTGTAGCACTGGCGAAGATAACAGCGCATCAGAATAACACATGCTATAAATAGTCTTGCTGTAGATAAGGTTTCTAATTTTTGAAATGTTACTTGGGCATCGGAATTCGATCTGCTCTTCTGGCTTTGCAACGCCGATGGAATTTGATTGTGTGCAATGTTCAGACGGACACTGCTAGTATTCCACTCTTATCTGAGAAGTCTTAACGTTCGACCCGCTACCCGAGGATTACGGAGGATATGCTACCCTTTTCTTGTTAATCTTTTGTTGCTTTTATCTACATTGCAACATAGACCCCGAACAAGCTCATGTCCAGCCAGCCTGTCTTTAGTTCTCTACTGCAGCTTCCTCCATGATTTTCCCACATTATTCATCTCTGTATGGGGGTCTTCGGGCTGAATGGCTAGAACATCGTTCGAATCCATGGTAAGGTGATTGATTTTTTTTTCCGTCGGGGGCAAACAGAAAACCCTAACCTGCACAGTTCGTGATGACAGTACTAGCCAGGCGGCCTTAATTCATCAGGCTCATGCCCCCCCCCCCCCCCCCCCTCCTTTTCCTACACAACAAGGTACTATAGAAAGATATGACAGTGACAGTTTTATTCACCCCTCTCTTTAATTCTCTTTTCGATATATTTTAGGTGTACCGATATTCCGTTCGCCCTGTCAGCTCCAGACAAGAGGGTTTCTAGTGATACTATTTTCAGATTATCCAAATGAATGCCATTTACATTTCCAGCGTCTGTTGCTGGCTTCTACATTCACTGGAATTTGTTTTATTCCCTCCTTTAGCTCCACGTTGGCAATCCTGTCACTCTATTTTAGTTCATTTTATGAACATTCAAACCGTCAATGAATCTTACCCGCTCTGCTCAAGTTAAAAGCTGAACATCGTATCTCGGTACTTCAATTTTAATTCACCGCAACAGACATCAAGAGGCTATATTTAGCTTTAGCAGCTATATATAGCGTAGTTAGCAGCTATATATAGCACTGGCGGGGGATCTCCGCTCAATTAAAGTTTTTTTCAGTGCGTGTCATGGCGCGAAAAAGGCGCGAAATCTAACCCTAACCCTAACCCTAACCCATAACGGAACGGGCCCTTTTCAGGGTCACAAATTAGCACACAATAACAGCCACTAAGTGTGCACAAGAGTATACAACTACTGAAATATTCAGGTCAACTCACACACATAACTAAACCATTTGCTGCACACCGACAACGTTATTCCGGTCAAGGTCATGCACACCGAGATACAGCGCGAATAAGGGGACTCCAGGATATGACGTGTGCCCTGGAATTCCCTTTGTTTGCGGTGAATTAAAATTGAAGTACCCGTATCTCTTTCTCCACCCCCCCCTTCCCTAACGGATCTGCCTTCATATAACAGATGTGACCCACCACTACTGGAGACGATGTTGCTTGGAATACAACACGCACGGCTTGGCATTATAAAGCCTATTATTAGCCACTTTGTTCAGATAATTCGGCATAGCCGTCTTTGGATCGACGTTACGTTCATAGACGTTGATAACGAATTGTATGACATGCTTCTTGTCAGGTATATCCCACACCCAGTCCAACTCCTACAAGGGGGTAAGATGGAGTGCATCACGTGGTTACCTGCACCCAGTCATGTCACGGGAGAATCTGCACGTGAAGATCAACTCCCACGTGACCAGGGTATGTACACTGTTTCTGTGCAGATGCATTAGAGAGAGAGAGAGAGAGAGAGAGAGAGAGAGAGAGAGAGAGAGAGAGAGAGGGGGGGGGGGGTAAATGACTGCGGGTATTTAGATTGTGTCTTTGGGGATGTACAAGAGAGAGGGTAAATGACCTCGGCTATGTTGACTATCTGTGTAGATATACTAGAGAGAGGGTAAATGACCTCGAGTATGTTGAGTGTGTCTTTGTAGATGTACTAGAGAGAGGGAAAATGACTGCCGATATATAGACTGTGTCTTTGTTTGTATATGTACGAGAGAGAGAGAGAGAGAGAGAGAGAGAGAGAGAGAGAGAGAGAGAGAGAGAGAGAGAGAGCAAGTGACATCAGGGTATGCAGGCTGTGTCTTTGTATGTGTACTAGAGGGGTGGTGAATGACTGGGGCTATCGTGTGACCAGGGTATGTAGATTGTTTCTGTTTAAATGTACTAGAGAGATGGCAAATGACAAGAGCTGCCATGTGACCCGGGTAATTAAGCTGATTCTCCGCGAATGCACTAGAGCAGTGGTTCTCAACCTTTTTTGGCCCATGCACCCCTTCACCATATGCTCAGAATGTGATCCCTCCCCCCTTTCGTATTTCCTACCTATAAATTCTGCCCCGCCCCTACACAGTACACGTAAAGATGAAAGCTAAATTTACTAACACATACTAGAACAAGTCTAGACGTCTACATAAAACGTGATTTGCGGGTCTACCTACGTTATAAAACGAATTTCACCAAGGCGAGAAGTACAAAACCGTAAAGTATGGAGGGAACACGATAACAAGTAATCGGTTCTTGTATTAATGCGATCTTGAAATAATCTTAATTCCCCCCCCCCCCTCCACCCCACCCACTTGAAACCCTAAAATGTCCCCATTGGGGGGGGGGGGGGAATTTCCCCACCAGAAGTTCCCACTTCTCGGTCTTCCCCTTGGTCTTTTCCCTTCGATCTTGCCAGTTGTCACCAAGTTCTACAATTCATTTCTTTTCATAACATGCCCAACAAATTTTGACTGTCTAGGTCTAATTTCTCTAATCAATTTACGATTTTAATTCGTTTCTTGTAGCACTTGGTCATTGGTTTTTCTGTCTGCCCATGATATTCTTTGCATTCTCCTCAGAAATCACATTTCCACAGCCATCAGAAGTTTTTCAGCTTGACTGCACATTGCCCAAGCTTCACATCCATACAAAAGTACAGGCTCTTTGTAGCACCTCAACACTCTTTTTCTTGTTTCAATTGACATCAAATTACATTTGGAAAGGTTTTAGAGAAGATAGTCGCTGTTAAGCTGCAGGCTTTTTTGGAAAGGGGAAAGTTTCTTCCAAGAGGCCTGGGGAGCTACAGGCCAGGAAAAGATACCTGGTCAAATGCAGCCACTTTTGCCTTTGACGTTTATGAGGGGTTCTAGAGTAGACAGGAAACGCTCGATCTCGAGTGCGTACAATAGAGTTCGCTATGATATTTTGATGACCGCACTTATGGATAAGGGGGTCAATCCCTGGTTGGTGAACTAGATAGCAACCGTCCTGCACTCTCGTCGGGTTGCTCTCCGTCTGGGTGCATGGACCTCAGAGCCACATATTTTAACCCCGGGACTGCCACAGGGATCTGCAATCTCGCCAGTGCTCTTTAATGTGTATACGAGCACGATTGCAAACCTAGAAGCACCAGGGGTTGGAAGGATACTAACATTTGCAGATAATATTCTTGCATATAGGCAGGGGAGAAATAGGGATCAAACAGTCCAGGAGCTACAGGTGACAGTAGACAAAGTGATTGACTGGTGCACTGAAATTAGTGCTGTTATCCACCCGGAAAAGGCGGCTGTTTTGTGGTGCTCTCTGGACAACAGGATTGTAAGAGCTGATGTCTCAAGCCTCGCGATAGATGGCAGAAGCATCAACAGAGAGAACAAACTGAAGTATCTGGGAATCACATTTGATAGGAGTCAGTCCTTCAAGAACCATGTGGAGACGGTTGTGACAAGATCTCAAAAGCTCAATGCACTTAAAACTATGGCTGCAATGGACACAGAGCAGAGAATGCTCTTTACACTATATCAGCACTTGATCCTCTCAGTATTTGATTATGGACTAGGACTGCTCACTGTCTCAAAGAGTCAGCTGGTGAAATTAGAGCGCATACAGAACGAAGCTATGCGGGTCATTCAGGGATGCACCAGAGACACCCCAGTAGTGTGTATGCGTTACATCCTTGGTCTGCCGACTGTTGCTGGTAGGCACAAGGTGATGCAGGCGAAGGCATACCTCAGAGTAGCTGCAGACACAGATCACCCGTTGCATGAGGCGCTGGACATAGTTAAGACTGATAAAAGGGAAATCATGGATGGCTCAAGCGGAGGATAAGATCAGACAGGTTTGCCCCTTGGAGAACATCAGGCGAGGAGAGGAGTGGGTCAGAGTGCCAGCGGAGCAGTCAGACTTGTGCAGAGTTATAATCACATTGAGCCGGGAGTGCAGGAAGTGGCCAGCAGGGGCTACGGAAGTGAAAATCCAGCAACTAATTCAGGATAATGCTCGCCCGGGTGATGTGATTATCTACACATATGGTTCGGTGTTGAGAGGTAGGAGAAGTGCCTGGGGATTCTTAGCAAAAGCTATTGGTGCAGGAGAGCCTGGCGTATGATGCCACAACATCTAGCTTAAGAATGGAGGTGGAGGCGGTCAGTGCAGCTTTCCGCTGGATGCAGAACGCGATACATACACACATTGTGATTGTAACTGACTCAGAAGGCATGCTGAGGAGGGTGAGGACAGGCAGGCTTCGTGCAGAGTGGCTTGCTATGCATCGGAGGTCACCGGCAGCAAGCATCACCTGAATCTTTTCTCCGGGGCATGCCGGTGTTCTGGGGAATGAACAGGCTGACTGATTTGCTGGCTCGGCAAAATGTGGTGGTGTATTGATGCATGACAGGGCAGACGTGGTTGCGGCCTTGTGGGAGCAGGTGTACACCTCGGAGGAGCAAATGGATCACCATAGTCTGGTAAGAATGAGGCAGCGAGGTGTGACGAGGGGATCTGGCCGACGCTCGACGATCAGAGGAAAGGCGAGACAGACATATAATCAGATTGATACTGGAACTATTAGTGTTGGAACTCTTCGCTGGCTGCTGAGGATGGGGACGGAGAGCTTATGGGAATGCCCCGAACGCTGTGATGTCGGTTTCTAAATCAATCAATCAATCTTTTTAATGGTCAGTATGTTTTTCATCTTGCTAAAGGCTACTTTCTTCATGGCGATTGTTGTTTTAATCTCTTCAAGCCATCTCCCATCAGATGCTATTTCTATTCCGAGATAATTGTACCGATTCACTTGTTGAAGAATATTCCCATTTACTTGTATATTACATTGTGGTATGTCTTTCTTCCTAGTGACGACCATAATCTGTGTCGTTTTACAATTTAATTATAACCCTAGTTGTTCACTGTGTGCAGATTGAATGTTCACCCGATTGATTCATAACTTGATTGACTTATCACATGTTTGATCACTGTATCTACTGATTACCTTATTGAGCATACCAATGGGAGCTATGACTAATAATATAATTGTCTGATCATGCATTGATCACAGTTTGTTAATTACTTTATTGATTGATCACCTAACTGAGGATCATTTAAATAACTGAGCACTCGATTTAATGATTAATTAATATACTGATTGTCTAATTGACTGGTTATCTAATTGACTAATGGCTTGACTGATTTATCATCTCTTTGATTACCATTTCATTGACTGATTACCTGATTGACTGATCATATAGCTCAATGATCACCTGACTGACTGAACTCTTGATTGATTGATCTTCTGGCTGGCATAATATAAATATCTACTCACGTCATTTACTTATCACTGTATAATTTAATCAATGTATTCATTGATTACTTGCATGACTGATCGTTTGATTAATTGATCTACTCTTAATGTCGCAGATCATTTTCGAGGGTAAGAGAGCCGTGGGCGTGGAGTTTATCTCCAACGGAAGGAAGGAAACAGTGCGGGCCAACAAAGAGATCATCCTGTCTGCTGGAGCAGTCGGCTCGCCCCAGATCCTCATGTTGAGCGGGATCGGGCCTAAGAAACACTTGGAGGAGTTGGGAGTAAGTCTGTATAGTGTTAAGAAATAACTCATGTTTTAGTGTGGCTGTTTGTTATGCCTCTGTTTTTTGACATAAAAATGGATGTCTCCAGTTCTGCGCTTTGTAGGCCCGTCAAAATGTCTGCCTCAAGTTCTTCGCTTCATAAGCAGTTATAATATGCCTGAGAAACTATTGTAGGAATTCATGTCTGTCTACATTTCTCTGTCCCTGGTGCTCTCGAAGGACTCTGATGGCGATATACCTCCATACCACAGTCTCAGTCCATCCCGCATCATTTCTCTAGATCTGCTTCTGTTTCTATTCTCTTTGATCTTTGCAGTTGTCACGATGTTCTTCGATGCCTCTCTTCTCATAACATGACGAATGAAAGCAGTTTATTTATTTCCTATAACTGTATATAATGGTCTAGTTTCATTAGCCCCTTCCAACCAATCATTGTTAGTTACCCTTGTGTGTCCAAGTTATTCGCAACATTCATATCAGGAACCACATCTCTATTTCTTCCAAGTTCTTCCTAATTTGTTTACTTACATTCCAAGATTCACTGCTCTGTGGCAACACAGGTTCTATATAGCACTTTAGCACTCTCTTTCTTACATTCAATGAGAGTGATTTATTGCATAAGATGCTCTTAATTTTCTGAAATGTGGCTTACTACTCTTGAACTGTGTTGTACATCTTCCATCTAATGTTATAATTTCCTCCAGGTGTTTAAATTTATGAAGCTGGTTACGCATTTTCCTTTCTGTTTGTTATCTCATATTTAAGTCTTTAAAAAGTCTTTACAGTCGAGAGGAGCGATTTCGGTGCACTGGGTTTTATTCCATTTGGCTTGGTCTCTTTCCGCAGGGCGGCCTGCCGAAAGCAAGGACTCGATAGCTCCAGCGACGACTCTCTGGAGTCTCCTAGAAAAATGCACTCGTGAACCGAAAGACGTAACCACAATGTTCAAAGCGCTAGGCAGACGGCTTGACCAATTCACCACGGAGACTCCCTTATATTTAGGTATAAGTCTGCAATAAGTAAAACCAATAACTCATTACTAAATGTGGATATTTGCTATCCCACGTTTTTATCATCAATAATTTTAAAAAGTGGCTTAAAAGTCGACAGGTCGACTTCATTGCACCTGGTTTTATCCCATATAGCTCAATATATTTCCACAGCACGGGAAATGTCGCACAAAGCACGAACTCCGTAGCTCCAGCGACGATCCTCGGGAGTCTCCGAAAAAATGCACTCGTGAACCGAAGGACGCGGCCTCGGAATCGAATCCACATCCTTCGGAGCCCAAGTCATACAGCTTGACTACTTCACCACGGAGACTATTATTAACAATTGTTGTCTTAAGTTCTGCGCTTTATATTCTCATCACCAGCTTCATCATGTGCTCAAGAGTAGGCGTTCATGTCCCTCTACAGATCTCGGTCCTTGGTGCTCTGGGTCAATTCAGTTGGTGATATTCCTCCATGCCACCGCGTCACTCCATCCAGCATCATCTCTCTCTCTGTCTCTCTCTCTGTCTCTCTGTCTCTCTGTCTCTCTCTCTCTCTCTCTCTCTCTCTCTCTCTCTCTCTCTCCCTCGGGCTTTTACAGCTGTAATATCTAAGCATAGGGTCAGCATCAGTTGGAAAAAGTATCACAGAGATCAAGATTAGAATAGCCATGTTGTGCCCTCTTTCCCCCACTAGACAATAGGCCTTCAGCCAACTCACTCTAAGCCAGCTTATCTTTAACTATCCTATGTAGCTCTTTAATACCCTTCCCATATTGTTCCTTTCTGTTTCTACTTCTCTTCTCCGTAAGGTTTTAGGTTTTATTCTATTTCTTTACATCTGTGGTTTCCAGAGTCAGGCTGTTCTAGTTATACTATTCTCAGGTTTTCTCAATGTATGACATACCCACCGCCAACGTCTTGACTTCATCTCTTGGTTCATGGTATCTGTGTAGTTATCTCCAGAGCTCCACGTTGGTGATTCTGTCATAGACACCAGTTAGCGAATGTTTGTACGAGGGTAAGTTAATAAGTAAGTCACAGATAGCTGTAGAAAAATAACTAAATATGATAACAACTTGAAACCAGTTTATTTTTATACATAAATTGTCCCATTAGTTCTCAATATAATTTCCACCAACATTGATGTACTTATTCAATCATTTTATCAATCCTCCCAAACTGGCTGCATAGCACTGCGTGCTCTGTTTTCTAAACCACGTTTTCACTCCACATTCAACTTCGGCGTCATTCGCGTAATGTCTCCCGCCAAGGTGGGATTTCAGTGTTTATGCTGACAAATGTTTGTCCCGTAAAGCGGTGAATAGCTGAGTAGAAAAAGTTACGAGGGCAAGTCAATAAGTAAGACACACAGTTCTGTGGGATAGCAGGTAGATGAAAACAAAGCAGGCAGATCTATGCCGCCAGTTTGGGAGGACTGATAAAACGATGGGATAAGTGCATCAATGTTGGTGGAAATTTTGTTGAGAAATAAAGGACAGTGTATGTATAAAAGTAAACTGGTTTCAAGTTGTTATCATGTGTTGTTATTTTTCTACAGCCATCTGTGACTTACTTATTAACTTACCTTCCTAGTTTATGTGTAATAGTTGTCATTAATCTCCGTGTTTCTGATCCATTCAGAAGTACTACTTCAACACTGCATTTTATACAATACATACTACTTTATGCCACAAATCCGTGCTATTTGAAATTAGAAAAGGAACTCTTGCACGTTACAGAGAAACAATTCTAACGTGTGACTGCGAATCAAGGACAATTTATGAACAACCACACAATCCATGGGAGCTTCAGGGAAGTGGTTGGCTTCAGGGAAGTGGTTGGCTTCAGGGAAGTGGTTGGCTTCAGGGAAGTGGTTGGCTTCAGGGAAGTGGCTTGACCGAAGAGTGCTGCAAGCCCGGTATCTGCTGTTGCTGAAGCATAACCTCGTTAAGTTCCAAAGTACCTCTCAGGAGATGTGTGATTCCATTAAGGGTCTTGTACGGGTCTTAAGGGTCTTCTGAGTTTGGAAAGTTGATGAAGCTCACTGTGACACAGCCCCGTGCATATGGTACTTTGCAACTAGGTAAGGAGAAATGTCTGTCTACACGTCACTCCGAGACATGCAAGCGCCTTTCAGGGCATAAACAACCTGATCGCGCTTGATTTAGTGTTAAAATACAATTTGCCAGAGAATTCACAACAAAGCAATGCCTACCTTTACGTGTAGGATTTCATAACTGAGAAATACTAACCCTGTTACACCCCTTGAGGCGCCTTGGCTATATGTTTCCTGACAAATGTTTGTATATACGAGGCAGCACTCGATGGGTTGTGTGGTTAGTCTCACACACGCCGCCTTTCTTTCTCAACAATTTCCTAGCATCAATTTTGGACTGGGTTAACTTGGGAGCCCAGGTCGATTTTAAAATCCGCTCTGATGCTGGTTCGAATCGATGACCACTGGGCCAGTAGGCGAGTATATAGCCACTACACAACTGGGCAGGGAAGCCATTATCTAGCCCTTACACTTCCGCGGCTTCCTACCGGATTTCAGAACAGGTTACTGTCATTGGCCACGTAGTTAAGGCGTCCGCCTTGCTCTCCTAAATTCATGGGTTCCTTTCCGAAATCCGTCATGTGGTTCACGAGTGCAGTTTTTTTTCTATGAGATTCTTAGGATGGTGGGGGAGGGGGGGGGGGTCACTGGAGCTATGGAATCCGTCTTCAATGCAACGATTCTGACAGCTCGCTCTGCAAATGGAGACCGACCAATATGGGATATACCTCGGGGCAATGAAATCGATTATCTCGAAATTAAATCCCATTTTAAGAGTCAACACCAAAATGAAGACCTACTTTTAGAAGGATGACCTTAACTTTCAATTTGCCAGATACCGGTGATAGCCGACCTGCCCGTAGGACAGAACCTGCAGGACCATCTGTTCTTTGAGTACTCCATCGCTCTGGACGAGGTCGTCAGTGCTACCAAGGAAATCCAGGAGTCGCTGTGGACATGGTTGAAGCTGAAACTGTTTGGAACAGGTTTGATTCTTTGTCTGTCTGTCTGTCTGTCTGTCTGTCTGTCTGTCTGTCTGTCTGTCTGTCTGTCTGTCTGTGTCTCTGTCTGTCTATCTGTCCGTCAGTCCGTCCGGCAGTCCGTCCGTCCGTCTGTCTGTCTGTCTGTCTGTCTGTCTGTCTGTCTGCCTGTCTGTATGTGTCTGTCTGTCTGTCTCTGTCTGTCTATCTGGCCGTCCGTCAGTCCGTCCGTCAGTCCGTCCGTCGGTCGGTCCGTCCGTCTGTCTGTCTGTCTGACCATCTGGCCGTCTGGCCGGCTGGCTGGCTTTCTATCTGTCTGTCTCTGCCCGACGCCGTTGGCACAATTTCGGGTGTCGGATTTGGTGAGCGCGTTCAATATTCGGCACTAACAGAAGACAGATAGTACCGTCTACTATCATACGATAGCTCTGTCATATCTAAGACCAGACTACTGCTGCTACTACTACTACTACTACTACTACTACTACTACTACTACTACTACTACTACTACTACTACTACTACTACTACTACTACTACTACTACTACTACTACTACAATTACTACTACTACTACTACTACTACTACTACTACTACTACTACTACTACTACTACTACTACTACTACAATTACTACTACTACTACTACTACTACTACTACTACTACCACTACTACTGCTACTACAATTACTACCACTACTAATAGAATTACTACTACTACTACTACTACTACTAATACTACTACTACTACTACGTGTGTGTGTGTGTGTGTGTGTGTGTCTGTGTGTGTCTGTGTTTGGTTGTGTGTGGTGTGTGTGTGTGTGTTGGCCGGTCTCCGTGACAAAGTAATTACGACGTGATTCGTAAGCCGGCTTATTCGCATTCGAAGCACAGCGGCCACCGATTTGACAGCAGACCGCGTTGCGCTGGGCTTAAAACGAGTTGTTATGGAAGCCGGTCGTTCAGTAAGCAATGACAAACTACTGAACGTAAACGTGCCAAGACATCAACAGGAAAATATGTTGACTCACCTGTAAACCCACCTGTTGACCCACCTGTTCTCTCCACCACCCCAGGTGTGCTCAGCTCCAGCCACTATGTGGAAGTGCAGGTGTTTGACAGCACAGGCGAGGAGAGCAAGAAGCTGAACTACCCGGATCTGCAGATCATGTTCCACCAAACTCCGTGGAGAGTTGAAGCCCTTAAGAACTTCGGCTATAGCGAGGAAGTGAGTATTCTCCCCTGTAAATGAGATATCCAGAAATACACAAGGTGTATATTTGTAAGTCTTTGTGTTTAAAGAATATGTTTGTTATAAAGAGGTCGCGTTGATTGAATAACTTTATCAGTCTACTCCCATTATCACTTCTTGCATTGTGTTGGTCTCCAAATGCTCCAAATGTTTCTCTATGTCCGTTCTGTTATGTCTTGGTCTTGCATTTAAGTCTACCACAACTATGATGTCTTGCTTTTCAATTTTATTTAGTATATCATGGATATTTTCGAAGAAATCCTCTCATTCTGGCTAACCTTTGTCTGTTTTACATGGTGTGTATGGTTGTATATATGTAGTAATTGCCTGTTCTTTTATTCTCACTGTTATGATTCTTTCTTATATATATTTTATTTCTAATATCAATAGTTTAGTCAATGGATCAACATCAAAGCACACGGGTGTAACCCATAAGTGCCCCGTTCTCCTCCTAACTCAAACCTGAGTCTGGAGAAACTCTGCTCAGTGCACGAACTCCGTAGCACCTGCGAGGATTCTTAAATACTTGGATAGATTTTTAACTCGAAATTTGGCCGGGCAGCGCCGTTAGGCTACTCTTTTTCGATTTCCAACTGCCAGGGGATTTTTTACGTGCGCAACAATACACACGGGCGTCCGATCTCACTACCCAGAGACCAGGGGACATTTTATTACTAGAAGTCCACGTGAAAGAAATCCCGGTCATCACCGGGGCATGAACCCGGGACCTCCAGCACCCGAGGTGGATACCATACCTCGAGACCACGCAGCCCCCTGTATATTCTAATATTCTTCTTGCTATCCAAGGTTCATTCCTACACCGTGTCTTAAGAACTTCAGCTATAGCGAGAAAGTATGTTCCCCTGATCATCAGATATCTCAAAAGTATCAGTACTTCTGTACTGTGAGAGCTTATTAATACATAATAATTAGAATTATACAGACACAATATATTGCACAGTTTGTTGCCTGACATATTTCGCTGTATCTCGTCAGGTGCATTCTACTGGGACAATTTCAACATAACAAACAAACATACAAACAAACATACAAATAAACATGCATACTAACACACATACAAATAATCACACACGCATACAAACAAACATACATACACACAAACATACATACACACATATAATAAATTAGGGACATTTTTGTTTCCCTCGCTCGCTTTGAACGCGTAGTCAATACACGTATTATAGCTTCTAGTTCACTGGACTGATTTTAGAGTGTGGATTAGTTTCCTCTATTACCAGTGTCCCTCGCCGTCAGGTAAACCCACTCCGACTTCTGGGGTACTTGTAATTTACGTTCCAAAGTCAAGGACGAGAATACAACATTTTAGTCCAATTGACAGGTGTATGGGGTTGGACCCGCTACCTTAGCATCAGCACACCGGATGTTTTCTTGTTGTTGACTGGAATGGTGTTAGCAAGAGAACCTTTGTTGATATCTTTCATCGCCTAAGAGATACAATGAAAATTAACGCATGTAAAGTAGAGATAAAGGGGTTAGGTTTTCTTTCATGACAGTGCGCCGGCACATCCAACCCTTCATAATGTCACAGTACCTGGCAGCGCACAATGTGACCTCCCTAAAACACTATCCATATGCCCACTATCTGCCGCCGCTTGATTTTGTTCCTTGTTCCCTTGGCTAAATTTGGTCATGATTAACGTAGACCAGTGGTTCTCAACCTTTTTTGGCCCATTCCCCCCTTCACCATATTTTCAGAACGCCATTCCCCCCCTTCCTATCAAAAATTTGGCCCGTTCCCCCCTTCGCCGTATTTTCATAATGTCATTCCCCCCCCCCCCTTTCATATTTCCTATCTAAAAATCCCCTCACCCCTACACACTATACGTAAAAGTGGAAGGCAAATGTAATAGCATATACTAAAACAAGTCTAGACATCCACATAAAACATGATTTGTGGGTCTACTTACTTTATAAAATTAATTTTAGAAGGACGAGACATACATAACTGTAAAGTATGAAGGGAAAAACTATGTCAAGTAATCGGTTCTTGTATTAACACGATCTTGAAATGGTCTTCATTCCCCCCCCCCCTGGAAACCATGAAATTCCCGGGGGGGGGGGGAATTCCCCACCGGTTGAGAACCACTGACGTAGACTGATAACTTTAACTGACAGTTTGT
This sequence comes from Cepaea hortensis, assembly GCA_963921405.1. NCBI lineage: Eukaryota > Metazoa > Mollusca > Gastropoda > Stylommatophora > Helicidae > Cepaea > Cepaea hortensis. The sequence continues at coordinate 332,449,507 of OY992876.1, read as the reverse complement.
TTTTTTTTACACATAACTTTAGCATCAATGCCGCGACTAGATTAGTGGGATTTCAAAGAATGGGTTTCTAATGCGGTGCGAACATTCGCTAAATTCCGTGAATTTTCTGAATGGGACAAACTGACAGCAATTTAGTGTAATTGATTGTATGTAATGTAAAGGAACCTTTTGCGGACTATAATACGTATTAGATATATAGTGGGAGCCGCATATTTCTGTTAACAAATTGTCACTGGATGAGTGATGTGGCCATTAAAACATTTGTCGTCTTTACTTCGCATGACATTTCCTGGTACCTATATCAGGCTGGGTTCAACGTAGGAGTACAAGTTAATGCTGGGTTCAACGTAGGAGTACAAGTTAATGCTGTGTTCAACGTAGGAGTACAAGTTAATGCTGGGTTCAACGTAGGAGTACAAGATAATGCTGGGTTCAATGTAGGAGTACAAGTTAATGCTGGGTTCAATGTAGGAGTACAAGTTAATGCTGGGTTCAATGTAGGAGTACAAGTTAATGCTGGGTTCAATGTAGGAGTACAAGTTAATGCTGGGTTCAATGTAGGAGTACAAGTTAATGCTGGGGTTCAATGTAGGAGTACAAGTTAATGCTGGGTTCAATGTAGGAGTACAAGTTAATGCTGGGTTCAATGTAGGAGTACAAGTTAATGCTGGGTTCAATGTAGGAGTACAAGTTAATGCTGGGTTCAATGTAGGAGTACAAGTTAATGCTGGGTTCAATGTAGGAGTACAAGTTAATGCTGGGTTCAATGTAGGAGTACAAGTTAATGCTGGGTTCAATGTAGGAGTACAAGTTAATGCTGGGTTCAATGTAGGAGTACAAGTTAATGCTGGGTTCAATGTAGGAGTACAAGTTAATGCTGGGTTCAATGTAGGAGTACAAGTTAATGCTGGGTTCAACGTAGGAGTACAAGTTAATGCTGGGTTCAGCGTAGGAGTACAAGTTAATGCTGGGTTCAACGTAGGAGTACAAGTTAATGCTGGGTTCAATGTAGGAGTACAAGTTAATGCTGGGTTCAACGTAGGAGTACAAGTTAATGCTGGGTTCAACGTAGGAGTACAAGTTAATGCTGGGTTCAATGTAGGAGTACAAGTTAATGCTGGGTTCAACGTAGGAGTACAAGTTAATGCTGGGTTCAACGTAGGAGTACAAGTTAATGCTGGGTTCAACGTAGGAGTACAAGTTAATGCTGGGTTCAACGTAGGAGTACAAGTTAATGCTGGGTTCAACGTAGGAGTACAAGTTAATGAAACAAATGTCCAGCCTGAAATTGGATTTGAACACATAACATAGATCCGGTAGGCAAGCATAATGAACACTGAGTTACCGTTTCTGTCACTTTGACCATACGGGTTGTCCAATTCCAACTTTCACTTCCAACGTTTGAGACGATTGGCCCAATTCAACCATCGACTATATCGATTTCGTTGTAATTGGGGCCTTTATAGTGTATCTAATATTTCTTCTTTTGGAAATATAGATGCGTATATCTGCTTCCTTGAAAAGGTTGAGTGGCTGCAATTGTGTTCGTTTCATTCTTGTGGTCTTGCATGTCTGTACAGAATCGTACACTTTTTAAGGCCTGGAGTAATTGTATATCCTCCCCGTCATATAGTGTTGTTTCTTTCAGGGAGCTTTATGTAGCGAAACGCCAGTGGTCCATGTCCTTATGCATTCTTTTATTTTGGGTAGACAGGGGGGAACGGCTTTCGGAAGCTCTCAGTTCTCTTGTTCTCTCAAATCTCCATGAAAGATGGTTCTTTGGGTTATCTTCCTATCGCAATCTTTACATGGAGCAAGTAGCCAATGTCTTTCACATCGGGTAAACCCGATGGAGCGCCTTGCGCCAAATGAGCGCTGGTGCGGCTGCTAAGCAATTCATGGCCGTGTACACACCTACCGTTGGATAGTGGCATCTTGTCAAGTCGATTTGAAGATTGGGACAGAGATGCAACCTCCTACTGAAGTGGTGAAGAAAGGTAGGGCTTGGGTTGTGGGTACTCCAGCCAAACATGGAGTTATAAATATACCATGGGTTGAAGGGGAAGATGAATTGGCGAAAGGCCAATCATAACCAATGACGAGTTGGGTGACCGTTAGCCGATTTGGCTGCACGTCTTGTCCTTGGCATAGCCGGGGAAGTGAATCTGAACCATATATCTCCCAAGAGGATTTCATTTGTTCTTGGCGTCAGATGAGCTGTTGCTGTCTTTCTATCTACGGCTTGAATTGGACAGATTGTCATCTTTCTGTTGTATATACTCAGTGGGTATTTTGGGAATGGGGTACACCAATCTCTGATCTATCTTCTTGAGCCAGAAGAGGCTATTCACAGGACTATCTCTTTCATCTGTTACTAGATGGGATGATGTAGGGAAGTTAATGGACTTCTGTATCTCATTTAGAGAACCTGCATTCCGCTGAATCTATGTGTTCTGTGGGGCACTGCTGGTACATTGCGGCGACCGCTCAGACAAGAGCGGAGCCGGGAGGGGGTAGGATCTTCTTTCCTATTCTTGCAGGGAGTGGGGAACTACAAAGCGTGCCATACAACCCCATTACTATACTATGAGTTAATGAGATGTAACACACGGATTACTGGGCGCACCACACCACACGATCTTGCGGGTGAGAAAGGCATGGTTGCAAGTGAGAGGGAAGCATGGGAATGAATGTGCCCAATCATAATAAAGGCTTGGTATGAGTGTGGAGGGTGTGTCGTGTGGCCAAAAAGACAACCGGACTTCGTCCAGCTGGAGGTCTACTCAAACCCGGACGTGGCCAATCCAGGGGCTACCTGACAGGTCAGGCCTGGTCAATCAGGTATTAAATATAGTGTATTTGTGTGATACATGAGTCAGCCCAGTCGCTCAGGTTTTATTTATTATCTCCAGGGTCCTCTTCTATGGGAAGTGACTATGTCTTCGAAGGGACATTATCACCGGTGCTTCTAGGCTAACGTAAATATGTCCAACGAGGCCAACTCAAGGCAAGGTGCAGGTCTTGAAGCAAGGACATTTTGTATGATTGGTGCATTGCCGGTTTTGTTTTAACAACATACGCCTGAGAGCAGTTGTTGTCCGGAGGGAGCCTAAGAGTGATTTTCTGGCATACCCATTTTATCCCGGACATTAAAAGGACCCAACCATTATCCTTCACAAACACCTCACCTTATCGGCAACACTAAAGCTTTTCATAGGTCAGTGAAGACCTAGTGCCGAACTAATTCAGATGACAATGAACAGAAGTCCTCAACACACCAGTCGCTTGGATTCTACAAAAGCCGGTTGAACCTACACCCAGTTGTTGGAGAAGGAAGGAGATTCGGACATCTTTGGTGAGAAGTGTGTGGACAGATCAGACAGTATCTGAAGCTGGATCTGTGACGGTGGCGACTTGAGGCTCTGTGTTGGAACTTTACCAGTGTAGTGTCTGTGTAGATCTATCTGTTTATCTGCCTTTATGTGTTCCTGTGCTGTTCTTGATTAGGTTAATAAAATTACTTCCAAGTTGTTCTGACGACTGCCATGTTATTTATGCGTCAGCCAGAAGAACACTGCAGGAAATAGGTCCCTAGGTCGAAAGGAAGCGTGACAGTGTGTCCAGGGAAAACGGGAGGAGGGTTGGCAGGTAAAGACCTATCTAAGCCAGGGCTATAGAAGATATTTGAAATATTGTGACCGGGCTATTTGGGACCCTCCACGTAGCTTGTTTCAATTTCTGGGGGCTCGTCCCGGGATATTTGTAATCCTGGTGGAGTTCTGGCTGATTTAGTGATAGGGGACAGATATCCTTGTTTTCTATCAATAGGTTCTGCCTACCGTGCCTGGCTATTGTCTATACTCTTCCTGACACAGACTGACCGACATACGACGTGTTGTGGTCGTGTAATGTAACTTGTTGTGTAATTGTGAGAAAAATTTTATTAGACAATTACCTCTTCCCTTACCCTCTGAGTTTAAGATGGCATCAGCTGGGTTTAATGTCGCTGACGTACAGGCTACAGGGCGTGAGATGGGATATGATGGAGCGGAGTTACAGAAATATGTGCAGGAAGTGGAAAGAGACTACAGACAGGCTGTGCGCGAAGCCAAGAGGATTGAGGCGGAGGCTGAGGCTAAGAGGATGGAGGCTGAGGCCAAGAGGATTGAGGCGGAGACTGAGGCTAAGAGGATGGAGGCTGAGGCCAAGAGGATTGAGGCGGAGGCTGAGGCTAGGAAGATGGAGGCCGAGCAGGCAGTCAGAGACCATGAGTTCCGTATGAGAGAGTTGGAGCTGAAAGCTCAAACTGCCAAGGAAAGAGACGGTGCAGTGGGAGACGCAGTTCTCCCTGACTCAACAACTTCTGGTGGCGGTCCATGCCAGGCAATGAAGTTCCCATTGCTCCCGTTCGATGAACACAAAGATAAGATCGACCAGTATCTTCACAGATTTCGGTCGATGGCTTTGGCTATGGGATTGGAGCGAGGGAAATGGAACTTGAAACTCTCACAGGGCCTGAGGGGGACCGCGTACGAGGTCTATTCTAGGTTGCCACCTGGTATGGAGAATGACTATGAAACTCTGGAGAAAGCACTTTTGAAAAGGTTCCAGATGACAGCTCATACTTATCGACAACAGTTCAGAAAGTCGAAGAGAGAGCCAGGAGAGATGTTCGCAGCCTACAGTGTCAGATTGAAGTCTTACCTTTTGAAGTGGATGTCTTTAGCTGGATTTGCTAACGACTATGAAAGTTTGGAAGAATTGGTGGTCGTGGACCAAATGAAGAGAATGATGCCTAAGCCATTGCAAACCTTTTTGCTTGAAAATGGGGCAGAAAGGTTAGAGCTAGTCAACACGTTGGCTGAAAGGTATGTGCTAGCTCATGGGGATAATGGGGAATTGTCACAACCCAATCCCCGACCACCAGACACATGGTCTGGAAAGAAGAAGAACCCTAAAACAGCTCACACCAAGAAGGAGGATCCTTCCGATAAAGTTCCTATCAAGAAACACTCTGGTAAGAGTCCACCTGGATCTCCTAAAAGAAAGTGGAGTGAAAAGTGGTGCGCCTATTGCAAATCTCCCACACACAATACGGTTGATTGCCGGCGTAAACAGAAAGACTCTCACTATGCTGCTTGTCTTGTAGAAACCGGGGAAGGGTCTCACAAGGAGGTAGAAGGGAGGGATCTTGGGAACAGAGATTTAGAAAAACCACCAGTAGTAGAAACGGTACTTGTGAACGGTCAACCAGTTGAGTGTCTCTACGACACCGGTTTGCAGTTTGAGGCTGTAATTTCATCACACTTAGTGAGCCCAGAGCAGCTAACCGGGGAATCTATTGAGATTCAAACGGCGACAAAGAGTGCGGTAGCGATGTCTCTTCCAATTGCGAAGGTGGACATCAAATCAAAATATGTTACCGGCACTATACAGGCAGCCGTTCTGCTAGATCCTATCTTCCCAATGATCTTGGGTTGTCGCTACGTCTTTCTAGGGATTCCAACCGAACCCATGTACGTAGGGGCAATGCAAACCAGATCTCAATTGGAGGATGAGCAGACGCCGGCCTTGATTGTGAATCCCTTGCCTGGGGAGTTACGAGCTGCTCAAAGCCAGGATGCTACTTTGCAACCTTGCTTCAACCAGTTGCCAAAAGGTTCTGACCCACCAAGACGGGGTCAGTATTATATGAAGAATCGGTTACTGTACCGGAGAGCCGGAATGGAGGATCACCAGCATGGACAGCTGGTGGTTCCTAAGGCTTATCGGGAACAGCTTCTTCATATGGGACACACCATTTCTTTCAGTGGACATATGGGTGTCGGGGCAACTCTCCAGCGCATTTCCTGCCATTACTACTGGCCAGGGATGACTGGAGACGTGCGTAGGTACGTCAAGTCGTGCCCAGAGTGCCAGCGTGTGGCACCAAAACACTGGACAGCTCCGGTAGTCCTGGGAGACATGCCTATTATGAACTCTCCTTTCGAGAGAGTTGCCATCGATCTTGTTGGTCCTCTTCCTAGGACTAGGAAGAGGAATAAGTACATTCTCACGATGGTGGATTGCTGTTCCATGTGGGGCGAGGCGATACCTTTGGCCACAATCGACTCTAAGCGAGTGGCTGATGCACTGATGGAGACCTTTACTAGGTTGGGATTTCCCAACCAGATCCTAACGGACAATGGGTCTCAGTTCTGTGGTAAACTGATGGAAGAAGTCTTTCGTATCTTCCAGACCAACCACATTCACACAAGCCCGTATCACCCTCAGTCTAATGGGCAAGTAGAGAGGTTTAATGGTACCTTGATGACCATGCTTCGGAAGCTGGCACAAGAGAAACCAGACAGATGGGATGAGTATATCTCAGCCGCCTTGTTCGCCTATCGGGAGGTTCCCCATGGGTCGACCGGGTTGCCACCAGCCACTCTACTATTCGGGAGGCCAATCAAGGGTCCCTTAGAAGCCTTATTGAGATGTTGGACAGAGGAAGAAACTTCCGAAGAAGTGGTATCCTCTTATAAATACGTCGAAGAGTTAAAGAAAAAACTTCAGACGGGTTGGGCTTTGGCAGCTCAGAATCTGAGAGCGGCCAGGAAGAGACACGCGGCCTACTACAATAGAAGGACGAAAGATAGGTCTCTTAAGGTGGGGGATCGGGTTCTGTTGTTACTTCCAGTAGGTTCCAATAAACTCGAGATTGGTTGGCAGGGGCCTTTCCCGGTAGAAAGGGTTGTCTCCCGCACCAACTATGCCATCCGGATCAGGGGGAAATCTAAAATCTTCCACATTAACCTTCTCAAAAAGTATGAAGAACGATCTGATGGTACTTCTCTCCCACTCATGACTATGGCGGTCGCGATGGAAACTGAATCGGGCGAAGAAACGGATAGGGGGTATCCATTACACCCTGGGGAAACCTATAGGGATGTACATATAAATCCTGATCTGTCGGCTGAAGAAACAGACCGTGTCATCCGTTTGTTGGAGTCCCATCAGCAGATTCTTACCGATCGGCCAGGGCGGACAGGGTTGGTCGAGTTTGATATGACTCTGACTACCCAAGACCCCGTTCGCCAGAAAATATATCCAGTGCCATTTTCGAAAGAGAAGGCCCTGGAAACTGAAATCCAGAAGCTTCTGGACGACGACATCATCACTCCTTCGACTTCTCCTTATAATGCCGGGGTTGTCTTGTTGAGGAAGCCAAGCGGGGAACACCGCTTATGTATTGATTACAGGCATTTAAATAGTTGTACGACATTCCAAGTTGAGCCATTACCAAACACAAATCAATTGTTTGCCAGATTAAATAGGGCAAAGTACTTCTCAAAAATTGATTTAAGCCGGGGATATTATCAGATCCCTGTGAAGCCTGAGGTTCGGCCCATGCTCGCTTTCAGTACTCCGAGCGGCCATTACGAATTTAAGGTGATGCCTTTTGGGCTGAGCAATGCGCCCAGTGTGTTCACACGCATGATGAGAAAGTTATTAGACCCTTTAAGGGATCCCTCTGTCGTCTCGTTTATGGATGATATTCTCATCGCGTCTGACAATCTGAAAGATCACCTGAAATCCTTGGAAAAGATCTTCATAAGATTGAAAGAGGAGGGGTTAACCGCCCGTCCAGCCAAATGTATGATTGGATATCAATCCTTGGAATTTCTGGGACACACTATTACCCCAGGGGGACTGGTACCGGAAGAAAAAAATATTGAGAAGGTCCGTCTCGCACCCCGTCCTAAATCCAAAAAGGATGTTAGGTCTTTCTTGTCTCTGTGTGGGTTTTACCAGAAATTCATTCCAAAGTTCAACGAAATTGGAGCGCCGTTAACCGAAACCCTGAAGAAAGGATCGCCAGATCCTATAGTCTGGACCCCGAGCTGTGAAGAGGCTTATGGGAAGCTGAAACAGGCGTTGGTGGATAGGCCAGTCCTGCAACTCCCGAATTTGGAGAAAACGTTTGTTCTGAGAACCGACGCGAGTAACATAGGGATTGGAGCAACTCTGTTGCAGGAAGGGCGAGATAATCCTTCGGTGTTGTGTCCGGTGGCGTATGCCAGTAGAAAACTGTTACCCGCCGAACGGAATTATTCCACCGTCGAACGGGAATGTCTAGCTCTAGTGTGGGCGGTACAGAAATTTCAACCTTATCTGTATGGAGTCCAGTTCAAAGTGCAGTCCGACCATCAACCTCTGACGTTCTTGGCAACTTCTAAGAAACTGAACGCGAGGTTGATGAGATGGTCATTGCTCCTACAACCGTATCAGTTCACGGTCGAATACATCCCCGGAAGGGAGAATGTGGGAGCAGATTTTTTATCACGGCATCCTATGGTTGAATGTGAGGGTGGGGTCATTCGAACAGAACCACTGACAGTAGAAAGTTCGTAGGGTTCGACTTTCTTAAGAGGGGGCCTATGTAGCGAAACGCCAGTGGTCCATGTCCTTATGCATTCTTTTATTTTGGGTAGACAGGGGGGAACGGCTTTCGGAAGCTCTCAGTTCTCTTGTTCTCTCAAATCTCCATGAAAGATGGTTCTTTGGGTTATCTTCCTATCGCAATCTTTACATGGAGCAAGTAGCCAATGTCTTTCACATCGGGTAAACCCGATGGAGCGCCTTGCGCCAAATGAGCGCTGGTGCGGCTGCTAAGCAATTCATGGCCGTGTACACACCTACCGTTGGATAGTGGCATCTTGTCAAGTCGATTTGAAGATTGGGACAGAGATGCAACCTCCTACTGAAGTGGTGAAGAAAGGTAGGGCTTGGGTTGTGGGTACTCCAGCCAAACATGGAGTTATAAATATACCATGGGTTGAAGGGGAAGATGAATTGGCGAAAGGCCAATCATAACCAATGACGAGTTGGGTGACCGTTAGCCGATTTGGCTGCACGTCTTGTCCTTGGCATAGCCGGGGAAGTGAATCTGAACCATATATCTCCCAAGAGGATTTCATTTGTTCTTGGCGTCAGATGAGCTGTTGCTGTCTTTCTATCTACGGCTTGAATTGGACAGATTGTCATCTTTCTGTTGTATATACTCAGTGGGTATTTTGGGAATGGGGTACACCAATCTCTGATCTATCTTCTTGAGCCAGAAGAGGCTATTCACAGGACTATCTCTTTCATCTGTTACTAGATGGGATGATGTAGGGAAGTTAATGGACTTCTGTATCTCATTTAGAGAACCTGCATTCCGCTGAATCTATGTGTTCTGTGGGGCACTGCTGGTACATTGCGGCGACCGCTCAGACAAGAGCGGAGCCGGGAGGGGGTAGGATCTTCTTTCCTATTCTTGCAGGGAGTGGGGAACTACAAAGCGTGCCATACAACCCCATTACTATACTATGAGTTAATGAGATGTAACACACGGATTACTGGGCGCACCACACCACACGATCTTGCGGGTGAGAAAGGCATGGTTGCAAGTGAGAGGGAAGCATGGGAATGAATGTGCCCAATCATAATAAAGGCTTGGTATGAGTGTGGAGGGTGTGTCGTGTGGCCAAAAAGACAACCGGACTTCGTCCAGCTGGAGGTCTACTCAAACCCGGACGTGGCCAATCCAGGGGCTACCTGACAGGTCAGGCCTGGTCAATCAGGTATTAAATATAGTGTATTTGTGTGATACATGAGTCAGCCCAGTCGCTCAGGTTTTATTTATTATCTCCAGGGTCCTCTTCTATGGGAAGTGACTATGTCTTCGAAGGGACATTATCACCGGTGCTTCTAGGCTAACGTAAATATGTCCAACGAGGCCAACTCAAGGCAAGGTGCAGGTCTTGAAGCAAGGACATTTTGTATGATTGGTGCATTGCCGGTTTTGTTTTAACAACATACGCCTGAGAGCAGTTGTTGTCCGGAGGGAGCCTAAGAGTGATTTTCTGGCATACCCATTTTATCCCGGACATTAAAAGGACCCAACCATTATCCTTCACAAACACCTCACCTTATCGGCAACACTAAAGCTTTTCATAGGTCAGTGAAGACCTAGTGCCGAACTAATTCAGATGACAATGAACAGAAGTCCTCAACACACCAGTCGCTTGGATTCTACAAAAGCCGGTTGAACCTACACCCAGTTGTTGGAGAAGGAAGGAGATTCGGACATCTTTGGTGAGAAGTGTGTGGACAGATCAGACAGTATCTGAAGCTGGATCTGTGACGGTGGCGACTTGAGGCTCTGTGTTGGAACTTTACCAGTGTAGTGTCTGTGTAGATCTATCTGTTTATCTGCCTTTATGTGTTCCTGTGCTGTTCTTGATTAGGTTAATAAAATTACTTCCAAGTTGTTCTGACGACTGCCATGTTATTTATGCGTCAGCCAGAAGAACACTGCAGGAAATAGGTCCCTAGGTCGAAAGGAAGCGTGACAGTGTGTCCAGGGAAAACGGGAGGAGGGTTGGCAGGTAAAGACCTATCTAAGCCAGGGCTATAGAAGATATTTGAAATATTGTGACCGGGCTATTTGGGACCCTCCACGTAGCTTGTTACACTTTACCAGTCGTCGTCTTTCCTCCAACTATGTCTAGATCTTAATGGTCTGTTTTCGTGTCTTCTCGGTCTTCATTGGTATTTTGTGTCGTGGCCGGCTCGATGGTTCGATCTTTCTGGAGACAAATGCCGACTGAAGGCCTCCCTACCCTCTTATTCTTAGTCTGGGAAGCCGTCGTATTCTTCCTCCACTATTATTTCTTCTTCTATGGCTTCTTCTTCTGTCTGGGGCTTTGTGCTTTCTGGATGAGATGTTTCTGTCTTTGACTTGAGCAGTTCTATTTGTTCTTTCATCTTGTATCTGTCTTTTCTCTCTCTTCTTGTATTTTTGATAGACTTTCTTCTGTCTCGGCCTTTATAGCAGCCATTCGAACGACATCCTGCTCAATCTTCTGCTGAACTTGCTTCAGTTCGTCCAGGATGCGCTGAACGGCTGTTATCTGTGTCTCTTGCGTCTTGTCTTTTTATTCCTCCATGCTTTTGAACTTTGATCTCATGTCCTTCATTTGGCCTTTCAGTTGCGCTATGTCACTTTTTATTAATCGATTGGTAGCCTCGTAATGCCTCCTAGCCTCTTTACAGGGCAGGTTAATTTTGATTGCAATCTTCATTGCTTCTTTGCAGTCTTGGTGACAGGGGCAGCCGAGGTACCTGGCGCTATGGTTGCCAAGGCTGTTGGTCCACAATCTGTTAGTGTTAGGCCTCCTGAAGTCCTTGTCGGTCTTTGCATGCTGGCACTGACTGTATGGATGGGGTCCAGAGCAGTATCTGCATACCTCCACCTCATTTTTACAAGTGGCACGGTGTACCAAAATTGCTGGCACTTAGAGCACTGCAGCACTCTCGGTATGTAGTGCTCTGGATCTTGATCTTTTTTGTGCCATCTAATGACTTGAGGTTCTCCGATGTAAACGTTGACGATTGTGGAGAGAATGTTATTCTTGCCGAAGAACCTCTTAGCACTGGTGATCTTGAGTTTCCTGTTCTCTCGTCAGCATCTCCTGATCTGGTCGTTGGTGAGATGGGTCTTGCTTCGTTTGATGATCTATCGCTTAATCATGCGGTGTCAAGTGGCTTCTTCCGTGATGCTGTGGGGAAACTTGATGTCGGCTTTCTCTTGTTGTAACATTTTCTTCGTTAGTATGGTGGTCTTGGAGATTTTGTTGTTGGAGACTACTATGCCATCAGGTGTCTTGTGCAGCTGGTAGATGCTGTTTCTTCCCAGCTCGTTCTCCACAGATTCTGTATCTTGTGTGTTGGTAGCGCCGACAGTTTGGCCTCCTTAACGCTTGTCTGTTTCAGCAGGATTTTGCTGGCAAAGTCCTCTGTAACGGTTTCCTCCGATGTGGAGGTCTTTGGTGAGCTGCCTGGCTGCTTCTCGTTAGTGTGGTTGTGGACGTCTCCACTGTAGTTGTAATATCTGGCGTCGGTTCAGCGACGGGAGCGGCTTCAACTGGTTTAGAAGTGCTAGCTTCCTTTGAAGTTGTTTCAGGTTCTGGCGTTTTGCTGCAGTTCGCAGGCAGGTTCTCTTCTTACGTCTTCTTGGTGGTCTTGGCGGCTTCCACGCTGCTCATCTTGAATGTCGGGTGTCTTCTGGTGTTATTCTTACTATGTGCCATTGTCTCCTCCGCATTAGGTTTCTTATACACGTTGTCCATACACGCGGTACTACTTATAGCGCACTGGATTGATTTTTGCGCGTGGATTACCTTTTTCCTATTGCTAGTGTTCCTCGCCATCAGACGAACCAAATCCAATTTCAGAGATACTTGTAATTTACTTCCCCACGTCAAGGACGAGAAGTCAACATTTTAGTGCAACTGACCGGTTTAGGCATTGAATCCCCTACCTCAGCATCATCACACCGGATGTTTAAGAACGAGTACTCATATACATTCGGTCATGCTCACCCCCAGGGACAGTATATGACCAGGATGAATTCTATCCACAGACGCTGAAAGAGTCCACCCTTAGGGACACACACACCGACATGTTCAACTGTGAGTCCTCCCTCCTGAGACCTGCCAGCAAGGGCACCATCAAACTGAGATCCAGCGACCCATTCGATTACCCGGTCATTGACCCCAACTATCTTCATAAACAGGAGGACGTGGACCTGATAGTCCGAGGTGAGCGCTTGAGATACATGGGGTCGGATACCCATGGGGTTAGATACACGTGGGGCCAGATACACATAAGATCAGATGCACGTAGGATCAGACACACATGGGATCAGATACGCATGAGATCACATACACATGGGATTACATACACATGGTATCAGGTACACGTAGGAAAAGATACACGGAGGATCACATATAGTGGGATCAGATACACATGGGATAACATATACATGGGATCACATACACATGGGATCAAATACACAAAGGATCAGATACACAAAGGATCATATGCACATGGGATCAGATAAACAAAGGATCAGATACACAAAAGATCAGACACACAAAGGGTCATATACACATGGGATTAGATACATATGGGATCAGATACACATGAGATTAGATACACATGGAATCAGCTACACAAAGAATCATATACACATGGGATCAGATACACGAAGGATCAGATACACAAAGGATCAGATACACCCAGGATCATATACACATGGGATCAGATACACGATGGATCAGTTACAGGTTGGATCAGATACATGGAATTATATACACAAAGGATCAGATATACATGGGATTAGATACACATGAGATTAGATAAACATGGGATCAGATACAAGCAGGATCAGATACACTCGGATAAGATACACGTAGGATCAGATACACGTGGGATAAGATACACGTAGGATAAGATACTCGTGGGATCAGGTACGCGTATGATCACATACACATAGGATCAGATACACGATGGATCAGTTACAGGTTGGATCAGATACATGGAATTATATACACAAAGGATCAGATATACATGGAATTAGATACACGTGACATTAGATAAACATGGGATCAGATACAAGCAGGATCAGATACATTGGGATAAGATACACGTAGGATCAAATACACGTGGGATAAGATACACGTAGGATAAGATACACATGGGATCAGGTACACGTATGATCACATACACATAGGATCAGATACACATGGGATCAGATACGCAGAAGATCAGATACACATATGGTCAGATACACTTGGGATCAGATACAATTAGATTAGATACACATGGGATCAAATACACATAGGATCAGATACACGTGGGATCAGATACACATGGGATCAGATACACGTATGATCATATCACCTACTGGAGTTACTGTTATGTGTTGCTAATGAGCTTTTACAACGTTTGTTTTTCTAATTAATTATTAACATTATATCTTCCCAAATGATCATATTATTACAACTGGTTATATCACGAGTTCACAGTAATGTGAATGTAAACATAGAGATCATAAACAAAATATTGCACGATTTCTTGCCAGACATATTTGGCTGCATTCCGCCAGATGCATACTGCTAAGTGTTCCTGATCATATGACGAGATGCAACGAAATATGCCTGGCAAAATATCATGCAATATTGTGTTCATGGCCTCTATGTTTTAATATTTCACAAGTCTTTTAAAATGTTCATGTGAGGAATGAACTATTGCACGGGAAGTTATAATATGCACTGTTCAGGGATTAGCTGTCGTAACTGAAGTATTACAATGTTTTATATTCATGAATTAACTTTTGTGAGGGAAGTATTACAATGTTTTATATTCATGAAATAACTATTGTGAGGTAAGTATTACAGTGGTTTATATTCAAGAATTATGGGAGGTGGGGGGAGGGGGGCAGGCAGAGTGGTCTCAAAGTATGGTGTTTGCCTCGAGTGCTAGAGGTCCCGGGTTCAAGCCACGGTGAGGGCCGGGAATGTTTCGCCTGGATTTCTAGTAACAAAACTTCCCCTGGTCTCTGGGTAGTGAGATCGGACACCCGTGTGTATTGTTGCGCACGTAAAACATCCCTTGGCAGTTGGAAATCGAAAAATAGTAGCCTAGCGCTGTTGCCCGGGAAAAATTTCGAGTTAAAAATCTACCAAAGTATTTCAGGATCCTCGCCGATGCAACGGAGTTCGTGCATTGAGCTGAGGTTCTCCGGACTCAGGCTTGAGTTAGGAGAAGAACGTAGCACTTATGGGTTACAACCCGTTTGCCGTGATGTTGATCCGTCGAATAAACTAAACTAAACAAAACTATTCATGAATTAACTATTTTGAGGGAAGTATTACAATGATTTATATTCATGAATCAACTATTGTGAGGGAAGTATTACAATGGGAATGGAAGTATTACACTCGTGAATTATTTCGTGTGAGCGGAGATTTTGGGAAGGCAACGAAATATGCAACACATCACAAGCAACTGTTTAAGATCTATTCTTTACTATATATTCTTTACGGTCTAGTCAGTTAGTTGACAAAGCATACTCATTGCACATCGGACCATTCAGTTCATAAGTGCTCGGATCCCCTCCTCAGTAAATCCAGCAGCGTGTAGCGGCTAACAACACCAGTTCTGAGCTGGCTTATTAATTTTCTTTGGCTTCCTGCATAGTTTTCTTGTTTGGCCACGCCTCTTTTAACTTGCTGTTCTCGCAGTCTGACCATCGTTGTAGATTCACAGTCATCACTTGGTTCTCGCAAACGAATTACTTCTCGTAGAGCTATTATGTGCTATCTATTCTTTATGAGCCGGTCTCTTTGGCCGAGGTGTTACAACACTTTCTCCGTAATCCCGTTTATCACGCAGAGTCTCGTAAGCGGTCGAGAGCTGGCAGCGGTTCGACCCCCGCTGGTGACTTGCGGGATAACAGAGCCGGCCGCTCAGAAAGCAATGGCAAACTACTGAGCGTAATCTTGCCAAGAGATCAACAGACAGCTGAAAGATGCTGCTGTTGACAGCTAAGTCCTGTTAAGGATACGCAAAAAAAAACATTTATTCTTTATGATCTATTGTTCATGATCTATTCTTTATGATCTATTCTTTATGATCTAATTTTAGATCTATAATTTATGGTCTGTTTTTATTATGTATTCTTTGGTATCTATTCTTTAAGATCTATTCTTTATTATCTATTCTTTATTATATGTTTTTAAAAGTCTGCTCTTTACTATTTATTCGTTACGATCTATTCTGTACTATCTATTCTTTATGATCTATTTTTTATTATATAATTTTATAATCAATTATTTATGGCATTTGAATAAAGAGGACACAAAAATAAATTGCATGATTTATTGCCTGGTATATTTCGCTGCATCTCGCCAGGTACGTACTGCAGAAATCACGCAACATGAACTAAAGTAATTAGATCAATCTTTCAAGCTGAAATATACACATATTCGCACAGTAATTTCAAATGTCGACCACGGTAATTGTAAACTGACGAGCTTGTCTTTTTGTTTGGATAAAACTGGTTTTACTGGGTGTGTTAATGTGCATATCTTCCATCCGATGTTATAGTCGTACAAATATAGTTTAAACTCTTCTCTTTGTATACAAGGGCATCTTCCATCCGATATTTTCTCTCTGCCAAGATAATCAAACCGATTTTTGTTGTATTCTGTACAAGACACCTCCATCAGATGGTATGGTCTGAGATAGTTTAAACCAGTGTTTCCCAACGTGGGGCCTACGCCCCACAGGGGGGCAATTCGATTGTTCAGGGGGGCAATTCGAAAATGGAAGCGTCCAGAGTTTAAGTTAACCGTATGGCGACTCTCAGTCTCTACTCGAGCTGGGTAAACGTCCAGTATAAGTCAGATCTGTCCACCATGTTAGTAGCCGTGATTTCATTGTTAGACGTTAGAGGCGAACTAGTGGTTATTCTAAGCCGGCACTAAGCATTTTGCGCTATTTTTTCTCAATGGCGCGAAATGCTTAGTGCTGGGATCTCAGTTTCTGCAGTGTTTTGCAGTAACGCTCAGCATTCACCGTTGGTATTAATTTGAAATAAATGTCCGTTAAATTGTTGTAAAAGTCTCGTTGTCTTACAAATATATACATTGTATAAATATAAGTGATATATAAATGGCATATAAATTCAATTGGCAATTTTTATTAATTTCAATTTTAGAAGCATCATTTTCCAGAAAAATTTGTCAAATGAAAAAGTATATATATATACATATATGTTGTGTCAGGTCTTAGTCAGATATGACTGAGCTACCGTATAACAGTAGACGGTACTACCTGCTTTCTGTTAACACCGAACGTTGGGCGGCGCTTACCGAACCCGACACCCCACATTGTGCCAACGGCTTCGGGCGGAAGGGCGCAATTGGGAGGGTACAAGCCTTACCCTGGAAATGCAACCTAAAGATAAAGTGTCATGGCAGGACAGACCAGGCCCTAAGCCTTGGTTGGCGGCTGGTCTAGGATCAAAGCTCCGACAGGCGGACAATTAGAGCATTGCTTTGCTGATCCGGCAGCTTCTGCAGCTTGTCTTGTTCCAGATGTAGAGTTGTTACCTTTCGTCTGGAGTGAACTAGGCAGACAGAAAGAGGGATCATGCTGCATGGGCAACACATGATTTCTATATTTTAACCCAGGCTTTGTGCTATGGAGAAGCAATAACTCCATCCCTTACAAACTATAGTCTGTCAAGACGGCAAGGTGCCAATGAATGATATATATATATATATATATATATATATATATATATATATATATATATATATATATATATATATATATATATATATATATATATATATATATATATATTGCGGTGGGGTGAATGTGCCATACGTATTTAAATATGCATTATTAGTCTACGTTTACTCCAGTTCATGTTATTTTTTTTTTTTAGTTTTTAATTGATCTTATATTTATTTATTTCAGCCCATAGTGAAATGAGTGGTGCAAGCAAGAAAAAAAAAATTCATCAGTATTCGTAGGAATATTTAAAATTTGGTTTCATAACCGCTGTCCACGATGAACGGTCACCTTTTCGTCTTTTATGCCAACAATGCTTGACCAACGAATCAATGAAACTAGGTCATCTTAAGGCACATTTGAAGGCGAAACATAATCATCATCATCATCATCATCATCATCAAGTGCCCTGCCAGCTGACGTGGGCGTTCATGACTCTCCACAGATCTCGGTCTTTGGTTTTCTGGATCAACTCTGCTGCCGATATTCCTCCATGCCACCGTCTCAATCCATCCAGCATCATTTCTCTTGGTCTGCCTCTGCCTCTATTCCCCTCGATCGTTCCAGTTGTCACGGTGTTCTCCAATGCCTCTCATCACATGACTGAAGAAAGATGTTTGTCTCTTTCTTATTGTTGTATACAATGTTCTAGTTTCATTAGCCTGTTTCAGGCAATCATTGTTAGTTACTCTGGCAGTCCAAGGAATTCACAGGAACCACATCACTGTTGCTTCTAATTTCTTCTTAACTTGTTCATTCACATTCCAAGATTCACTGCCATATAGCAAAACTGACAGTTTATGATGAAAGTTGACATGACAGTTACTGTTTTCTTGATATTCAAGGAGAGTCCTTTCCTTGCACTCTCTGTTACTACAATGGCTAACAATTGTTGTAGGTCTGTTGATTTATCCGCCACCAATACTGCGTCATCTGCATAGCCTATATTATTTATTTTATAACCTCCAACTAGTATTCCTGGCATCTCTTTGATCTCTCTCATTATTACTTCGCTATATAGGGAGAAGAGATCTGGTGACAAGATTCACTTAACATAATTCTCATATTAATTCAGATTTGAATTACTTTCAAACTTTAAAGAAACGTTTTGAAAAAAAATAGTAACATTAAAGTCTCTATTTACTGCTCATAATGCAACTATCAATCGTACTCTTGAGGCTAATTATCAAATTTCATTACTCATCGCTAAATCTGGGAAAAGTCACACTGTAGGGGAGAATTTAATCAAACCATCAATTTCTTAAAACGGTTCTGGAAAAAGGTGACCAAGACGTTAAAGCTATGCTACTAAATAATAATACTGTTAGCAGAAGAATAGATGAAATGGGTGAGGATATTGAAATACAACTTGTTGAAAAACTGAAAACAAGAAAATTCTCTGTGCAAATGGATGAATCAACTTTGAGAGACAGTGAGGCCGCACTTGTAACTTACGTAAGATATATTGATAAAGGTGATTTTGCTGAAGAAATATTGTTCTGTAAATCATTAGAAAGCACCACAACCTCCAAAGATATATATAGTAAGCTAAAATAATATATCAATGAAAAATATAACATCTTGTGCTGCAGATGGTGTTCCTAATATGATCTTCTTCTTCTTCTTCAGCGTTCCGAGCCATTGAGGTTCTTTGCTGCAAATACAATCCGTCTCCATTCGTCTCTCTGGTTGACCTTCTCTTGCCAGTCGTTGATTCCAAGTGCTTGTAGATCTGTATATATATTATCTCTCCACCGCCTTCTTGGTCTACCTCGGGGTCTGCGGTCATTTATTTCCTGAGTGTAAGCGAGTTTTGTTTCCCTATTATCTTCCATTCTTTCTATATGCCCCAGCCATTGTAGTCTATTAGCCTTCATGATACCAGTGATTAGCGGGGACTTAAACAGATCATAAATGTCTTTGTTACTTCTTCTTTTCCACTCTCCACTATGTGTATCCCTAATGGGTCCAAAGATGCGTCTTAAAATTTTGTTCTCAAAGGTTTGTAACAAGGCTTCGTCTCTTTTCGTTGTACTCCAGGTTTCAGAGCCATACAGCACAACTGGTCTGATCAGTGTTTTGTATATTGTGATTTTGGTGTTATGAGATAGCGCCTTTGATTTTAGTAGATGTTGTAGTGCATAGTATATCTTATTTCCAGAGTTGATTCTAGTTTGTATTTCTTCCCTTATGATGTTGGAGCAGTTGAAGATTGTACCCAGGTATTTGTATGTTTCCGTTCTTTTAATGGTCATATTATCTATTTGTATATGGCCAGAGTTTTTAGCCATTCCGTCTCTTGAAATTACCATATATTCTGTCTTATCTTGGTTGATAACCAGCCCCATCTGATGGGCTTTTTCCTTTAAGTGAGTCAATATTTCCAATGTCTTTTGTTCACTTTGCCCTATAATATCTATATCATCTGCAGAACCAAGCAGCTTGGATGTTCCTCCAATATCACATTCCTCCTTTACCTTCCTTACAACTTTCTCTAGAGCCAGATTGAAGAGTAGCGGCGATAGTGCATCACCTTGTTTCAAGCCAGATGTTATTTGGAAGGGGTCTGATTTCCTGCCTTTATATGTTACTATATTATAAGTATCTTCCATGCATAGTCTGGTCATGTTGATTAACTTCCTTGGTATTCCAAATTCCTGCATAGCATTCCATAGACTATTCCTATGGACACTATCATAAGCCTTTTTAAAATCCACAAAAATGTTATGGAGATCTCTTTTATATTCCCAATGTTTCTCGGCTATTTGTCGTAAGATAAATATCTGATCTATTGTTGATCTGTTTTGTCTAAAACCCGCCTGGTAGTCACCTAATATGTCTTCTGAATATGGTTTTAGTCTATTTAGTAATACTGCGGATAGTATCTTATAGCTTGTGGACAGTAGTGATATTCCTCTATAATTTCCACATTGGAACTTGTCTCCTTTCTTAAAGATAGGTATCAATAATGACTCTTTCCAGTCATGGGGTAATTCTTCTGTCCTCCAGATCTTTATTATTAGTTCGTATAGCTTTAGATGTAATGCATGGCCACCTGCCTTTATAAATTCAGCAGCAATTCCATCAGTCCCAGTTGCCTTATTGTTTTTAAGTCGTGTGATTACATATAGGATTTCTTCAAATGTAGGTTCTTCAATTTGTGGTTCGCATGTTAGAACCTCTTCCTGTGGGAAAATGTTACTTGGAGCTTCACAATTTAGTAATTCAATAAAATATTCTTTCCATGTGTTGCACATTTCCTCATTGGTATTTATCATATTCCCATTTTTGTCTTTTAAACCATATGTGTTGTGTTGGTGCCCTCGTTTCATTGACTTCAGTTCTTTAAAAAATTTTCTGGATTCATTTTTCTGGTGATTAGTTTCCATATCTTTGATTATATTACTCATATATTCTCGCTTCTGCTGTCTGACTATTTTTGTAGCCTCTTTACATTCATTTCTATAATGCTCTTCCTTTTGGATGTTATTGATGTCATTTAACCATACATGTCTGGCATTCTTCTTCCTAATGACTGCTTCTTCACATTTTTGATTGAACCATCTGTTCTTTCTATGCGTAGTTAACACACCGAGACATTCTTCTGCGGTAGATTGAATTGTATTCTTGATGTTCAACCAAGTTTGGTCAACGCTTTCCTCCAAAGGGTTTTGCAGAGTTTCAAGTTTACATTTTATTTCATCTGTAAATTTCTCTTTGACTGTAATGTCTTGTAGTTTTTCTCTGTTATATGTTGGGTGTAATCTTTGTAATTTAGTATAGAAAGCTCTCTTAAGTTTTATTTTAAATTTTGCTCCAACAAGGAAGTGGTCACTGTGGGACTCAGCTCCTCTATAACTTCTGACTTGCTGTATGTTTGATGCATTTCTGTTGTTAATTAAAATGTGATCTATTTGATTATAGGTTCTCTTGTCACATGATTTCCAAGTTTGTTTGTGTATATCCTTTCTTTGTAGTCTGGTACTGCTAATCTGCAGTCCTTTGGCTTCTGCCAGGTTGATGACTCTCCATCCATTATCATTTGAAGTTGTATGTAGGCTTTCCATACCGGCCACTTTTTTATTAGTTTGCTCTCTACCTATTTTTGCATTGAAGTCTCCCAGCACAATTAGGATGTCCTGTTTGGGGGTTTCTTCTATGACATCTTCCAGATCATTATAAAAGTCTTCTTTAATATCATCTTCTTTCTCTTCAGTAGGTGCATGTACATTAATCATCGTTATATTTTTCCATTTACCATTTATTCGTAATTTACTAATCCTGTCATTAAAAGCTTTAAAGTTTAAAACGTTCCCCCATAACTCTTTTTTGATGACAAATCCTGTTCCTAATTCATGTTTATTTTATGTATATTTCCATGTATATTTTCATGTATATTTCCTAATATGATGGGGAAGTGGTTGCTTAAAACTGATGAAAGATGAGAATCCAGAAATGCTTCTTGTGCATTGTGTTATTCACAGGGAAAACCTGGTGCTAAAACATTTTGCCTGTTCTAAATGAAGTACTAAATTTAGTTATAAAGTGTATCAATGCTGTTAAAGCTAGTGCCAAATGTGAACGTCTCTTCAAGTTATTTTGTGAAGAACAAAATGAAGACCATGTGAGACTTATACTCCACACAGAAGTAAGATGGCTCTCGAAAAAGAACTGCTTGAAAAGATTTATGGAACTATTTGATACTCTTAGTGATTTTTTAAGCGACAAACCTGAAATGAAAAATCTGTTAACGGTCGATGGTAAGGCATTTGTGAGTTATTTAACCGATATCTTTGAAAAACTAAATATATTAAATAATAATAGTAAAAATAATTTCAAGGAACAAATAAAACTCTTGTCGATGAAAAAGAGAAGATATCTGTTTTCATTATCTTTATTGGATTATGTCAGATATATACAACAAAAATTTTGAAAAGTTTCATTGGCTCCAAAAATGTGAAGTGCCTGATACCGCTATATATATTATTGCCGATCATTTGAAAATTTTATCGGCTAATTTAAAAGAAAGATTTTCTGATTTGAAATAAATTGATTTCCCAACTTGGATGATGCAGCCAATGTTAGTGAATTTGTCTGATATTTCAAATATGCAGTATCAAAAAGAACTCGCAGAAATGCAAAATGATGAGTCAATTAAAACTTTATTTAATATAAAAGAAGCGATGGCATGGCTTTGTGAGGAAGCCAAAAGCAAATATCCAAATGCAACCAAATGTGCAAGAGAACTATTGTTACCGTTTCCATTTTCATATTTAGCTGAATGCGGATTTAGTGCCATAAATGATTTGCTGCTAAAAGAAAACAAAAGAAATCGGCTGGATATAACAAAACTGGGAGACTTGAGACTGAGGTTAACTAAATTGGAACCTGACATCAAATCTCTTTGCAGCAAGCATCAAGCGCAAGGATCTCACTAAATTTAAATAATAAATAATTACTAATAATTAAAATAATATAAAAACATCTTTCATTAAAATTATTTTGTACTTGAATTTCATTTATCCATTATATGTTTTGAAAATTTACTTACTGTTTGTTCAATAGTTTCCTCGTGATTTCTTCCTAAAATCTATCATTCAAGTTTCTTTAGTGAACATTTCAAATTTTGAATATTAAAAATTATGTATATGTTGGAGAGGGGGGGGGGGGGGGATACGAATTTTAGAAAGGCTTTGGTGGGGCACAGCACAAAAAAGGTTGGGAAACACTGGTTTAAACGATTCTTGTTGTACACAGGGCATCTTCCATCCAATGTTTTAGCTGTATCAAGATAGTTTAAACGATTATTGTTGTATTCTGTACAAGACACGTTCCACTGGATGTTCTGGCGGCTGTAAGATAAATTAAACCTCAAGCTAGTTCTAAAATGTCCATTTCAGGAATCAATTTATGCAAGAGGTTCATGGAAACCTCCTACATAAAGAAATTGGGCGGGAAACCGGCAGACAGACCAAACAGGTTCTGCGCCAGTCACAAGTATGATTCAGACGAATATTGGGAATGTATGGTGCGTCAGAAGATCCACACCATCTACCACCCGTCTGGCACTTGCAAGATGGGCAACGCTAGCGACCCGACCGCCGTGGTGGACCCACAGTTGAGGTGAAACGAGTGATTACATCATGTCTTGCTTCCGTCTTGTATACTTCTCAAATGAATTTATTTTTTCTCTGTCAATTCCATACTTACCTTTGCACTCTAAATTCTATACTTACCTTTGCTCTCTTAAATCAATACTTATGTTTGCTCTCTTAATTCTTTACTTACCTTTGCTCTCTCAATTCTATATTTACCTTTGCTCTCTCAATTCTATACTCACCTTTGCTCTCTCAATTCAATACTTACATTTGCTCTCTTAATTCTTTACTTACCTTTGCTCTCTCAATTCTCTACTTACCTTTGCTCTCTGAATTCTATACTTACCTTTGCTCTCTCAATTCAATACTTACCTTTGCTCTCTTAATTCTCTACTTACCATAGCTCTCTCAATTCTATATTTACCTTTGCTTTCTCAATTCTATACTCACCTTTGCTCTCTCAATTATATACTTGCTTGTGCTCTCTCAGTTTTATACTTACCTTTGCTCTCTCTCAATTCAATACTTACCTTTGCTCTCTCAATTCTCTACTTACTTTTGCTCTCTCAATTCTATATTTACCTTTGCTCACTCAATTCTATCCTCACATTTGCTCTCTAAATTCTATATTTACCTTTGCTCTCTCAATTCTATACTCACCTTTGCTCTCTCAATTCAATACTTACATTTGCTCTCTTAATTCTTTACTTACCTTTGCTCTCTCAATTCTCTACTTACCTTTGCTCTCTGAATTCTATACTTACCTTTGCTCTCTCAATTCAATACTTACCTTTGCTCTCTTAATTCTCTACTTACCATAGCTCTCTCAATTCTATATTTACCTTTGCTTTCTCAATTCTATACTCACCTTTGCTCTCTCAATTATATACTTGCTTGTGCTCTCTCAGTTTTATACTTACCTTTGCTCTCTCTCAATTCAATACTTACCTTTGCTCTCTCAATTCTCTACTTACTTTTGCTCTCTCAATTCTATATTTACCTTTGCTCACTCAATTCTATCCTCACATTTGCTCTCTAAATTCAATACTTACCTTTGCTCTCTTAATTCTTTAATAACCTTTGCTCTCTCAATTCTCTACTTACCTTTGCTCTCTGAATTCTCTACTTACCTTTGCTCTCTCAATTCTATATTTACCTTTGCTCTCTCAATTTTATACTAACCTTTGCTCTCTCAATTTTATACTTACCTTTGTTCTCTCAGTTCTGTACTTACCTTTGCTCTCTCAGTTCTATACTTACCTTTGCTCTCTCAAGTCAATACTTACCTTTGCTCTCTCAATTCTATACTTAACTTTGCTCTCTCAATTGTATACTTATTTTGCACTCTCAGTTCTATACTCGCTTTTGCTCTCTCAGTTCTATACTCACCTTAGCTCTCTCAATTCTATATTTACCTTTGCTCTCTCAGTTCTATACTTACCTTTGCTCTCTCAATTCAATACTTACCTTTGCTCTCTCTCAATTCTATACTTGCCATTGCTCTCTTAATTGTATACTTATTTTGCACTCTCAGTTCTATATTTACCTTTGCTCTCTCAATTCTATATTTACCTTTGCTCTCTCAATTCTATATTTACCTTAGCTCTCTCAATTCTATACTTACCTTTGCTCTCTCAATTCTATACTCACTTTTGTTCGCTCAATTCTTTACTTACTCTGCTCTCTAAATTCTTTATTTACCCTTGCTGTCTCAATTCTATACTTACATTGTTCTCTCAATTCTATACTCACCTTTGCTCTCTCAATTATATATTCACATTTGCTCTCTCAATTTTCTACTTACTTTTGCTCTCTTAATTCTCTACTTACTTTGCTCTCGTAAATCTATTCTCACCTTTGCTCTCTCAATTCCTTACTTACTTTGCTCTCTAAATTCTTTATTTACCTTTGCTCTCTCAATTCCTTACTTACTTTGCTCTCTAAATTCTATATTTACCTTTGCTCTCTCAATTCTATATTCACATTTGCTCTCTCAATTCTCTACTTGCTTTGCTCTCTTAAATCTACACTCACCTTTGCTCTCTCAATTCCTTACTTACTTTGCTCTCTAAATTCTTTATTTACCTTTGCCGTCTCAATTCTATACTAACTTTGCTCTCTCAAGTCTGTACTCACCTTTGCTCTCTCAAATCAATGCTTACCTTTGGTCTCTCAATTCTATACTTACTTTGCTCTCTCCATTCTTTACTTACCATTGCTCTCTCAATGGTATACTTATTTTGCACTCTCAGTTCTATACTCACCTTTGCTCTCTCAATTCTTTACTTCCCTTTGCTCTCTCAATTCTATACTTATTTTGCTCTTTAAATTCAACACTTCACTTTGTCCAGGTCAGTTCCAATTCTGTGCGTATTTCCCGGTATCATCATCCAGCCTAGGTGATGGTGGTTCGCCATTTCACACAATCACAAATGGAGAATCCACATATCCACATATTTAAATATGTGGATAATTCTTAATAACAAATACAAGGAAAACAGTGAAATATACACGCTGACGGCTAGGTAAATGGCTTAATAATTTAAAGACACGGGCCTGATCCAAGACTCTTGTTATTGCGTTTAAAAGGGTTTAAAACGCAAAAAGATCGACTTAATTACACCAGGTATTATCCGTTATGGCTCGGTCTCTGTCCTCAGTGAGACCTGCTCAAAACCTCGCAGGGTGAGGCAGACGGTGTTGAGATTTCGCCACAGGGACTCCCTGACGCTCTGAAGGAAAATCTCTACCCCTCTAGGTTGTCAGTTAGTTAGTAAGTCGCGTTTCCAATATCACGGCAAAGAGTCACCCCTAAAATGCTCCGTTCCTGTGCCAGTGAATATGAAACAAAATGCTCCCCACTGCCCCATGTGAGAAGTACACCAAACAGCTGTACTGACAAACAAACAGCACGCAAAGGCAAGTACATGCATAATGCCGCTGCGAGAATACCTACACAACAGTCCGCCACGAAAATTACAGTTCATCGTCGATGGAAAGGGCAGTCACTAGTAAAGCAGCCGTTTCACATACATTACTGTATAATGCAAATCTAGCTAGTTCAGAGACCAACCGCCGCCATTTTCTGACCATGCAGTTTACAATACAAAACCGCGGACAGATGTAAAAGCACTCCACATGAAATCCACAGCTCACCGTGTCCTTCCAAGCACTTAACTCAGTAGCTTGGCGACGGAACCATGCACTACCAGTTCGAAATGAGGAAAATGCTCAAGCAAACTGTAGCCAGAAGCAAAAACATCAGAGCGGACTTAACAGCTCAACAGCCTATCCATCGTTGGAACCGGAGGTTTTTGATGTTCTCTCAAACGGGACCTCGGTATAGCGAATTGAATTCTACTTTCCGAATAATCGGGTCTCTTGTCAGATTACCGGCACTGTAACAAAGAGGTTACTTACGCTGTTCGCAATCCCTCATACCACGTTCGATGCACAGCTGTAGGCGATTCGGAAACAGACCGCCTTGCGCTGGTTTTCATACCAGAAAGCAATGACTCATCATTATCATCATCAACATATTCCATATTTGCCGTAAATCGTCGTGGGGAGGATAAGTTGACATTCTAGCTCCCGATGGGTGACACTGGATAGTGTCATTCCGTGTGATTGTGCAATGCCTTTGATGTTGTCAATCCTCTATCGTCTCGGGCGTTCTCTTGCTCTCGTAACAGATTTTCTTTTATGTAGGGTTAGTACGTAAATTAGTTTTTTTTTTCCATATCCCTTACAGGACATTGCAGTCAATATCAGCATTTTTCAGCTGCTGTTGATGTACTAGGCAAGATTACGTTCAGTAGTTTGCCAATGCTTTCTTAGCGACCTGTTCACATGCACCGTAAGTTACTAACGCGGTGAGAACCGCTACCGATTCTCGCGCAGGTTACGTTACTCATGAGAATATAGGGATTACGGAGAAAGACGTTAGCTCCTAGGCCAGGGAGACCGGCAAATTTGCTTGGTATATCACAAACAGGAATAAATACAGGTGTTGTGTGTGCGCGTGTGTATGTGTGTGTTCATATGACTTCATCATCATCATCTTCTTCCACTTTTGCCTTCAAGCTGCGTAATTGACCTTCCAGTGTCCGATAGGTGGCACTAGATAATTTCATTCCCTGTGATTGTACAATGTCTTTGGTGGCGTCAATCCATTTTCTTCTCGTGCGTCCTCTTTCTCTCGTATCAGATCTCCTTTGATACAATGCCACTGTTGGTAGTTTGTGGTGTTGCAGCCTAACGAGATGTAACACGTGTTTATCTGCATATATCTCCTCAGGGTTATCGGCGTGGAGGGTCTACGCGTGGCCGACACATCCATCATGCCTGACATCGTTTCCGGAAACACGCACACGCCTGTGGTCATGATCGGAGAGAAGGCTGCTTATCTAATCCGCGGCCGATAGACACTCGCCATTCCGTATGTACGAGACAAGACCCTGGTCACGGGTCACCGACAAAGCCATGGATTAATTGTTGTTTTCACATCGTTCAAACTTGTGTTATTTATACTACATAGTATATAAATATTCATAATCAGTTAATGTCTGCATCAGTGGTTCTCACATCGTGGTTACTGGGTCCTTCACAAGTCCGTTATGTACAGTGCCACCCGTAGAACTGTACGGCGATTAGGTATATACATTATTTCCATTTATCTGGTTGAGTGCCATATATATATATATATATATATATATATATATATATATATATATATATATATATATATATATATATATATATATATATATATATAATACAACATGTCTGCTACCATAGTAACAACTTGGAAGTTATAAATGTGACACACACCTACTTCCCATTTTCCGCTATCCGGTCTTATTTTGTTCGAACCTACCTTTTGTTTGGCACTGAATCTGTTAACATGTAGTAAATTGAATATGATAAAGTTTTATATTTGAGATATATTTGTGTAAGAAATATAAATACTAGCAGGTCTTGAACTCACGCACGACTGTGAGAATATACACCCCACAGTGCACGAATGCGTAGATAATTGTATAAACCATTTCTGCAACTGCGTTTCCTAAAGGGGGTCCAAATGCTAGAGATTGCGAGAACCACTGGTCAGGATTATGGTAACGATTATAAGAAATTATATGTGTGCGTGTGTGCGTGAAGTAAACATTATATTAACGATACGGTGTTGTAAGTTGGTATAGGAAATTGCTGAACAGTGATGAGTATGGAAATATATGGAGAGTACGTTGTTTAGTATATGCGTCTGTGAAGCCAACATTATATTGATGATACGGTGTTGTAGGTTGGTATAGAAAAACGCTGAACAGTAATGAGTATGGAAATATATGAGGAGTACACAGTTTAGTATATGCGTCTGTGGGTTGGGGAATAATGAGATGCCCAGTGTCATAATTCATCGCCATGCCAAGTCAGCCGCGGGTGATTTGAAATTAAACCTCTTTGTGTTGATTTCGGTGGTAGCTTCCAGTTTAGAGGTGACCGTAGTGTCGTGGGGAGTCTTGGTAGCGCAGTCACTGACACGTTTGCCTGCAGGGCCATTTGTCATGAGGTCGAATCTCCTTTCAGAATTTAATTTTGTTTCTTCAGTGACCTGGGTTCCCAGATCGATCCAGCCTAAAATAGGGACCAGGAAATGTGTTGGGAAGCAAAGGCGGCCGACGTGATACAGACCACATCACCCAGCAAGGGTCGATTGGTCTATGCAAATTTGGGTCCAACACCATATTCCAAAAGCAGCTTAACCTGTGTTAACGGGTATTTACTGACTTATGAAAAAGGGAGAGTACTTAGTGCGGCTATTTCTAGTAGAGGAATTAATTATTGTAAAAATACTTACATTGTGACAGAAATCTCGATGTAGGTCTCTACTAGATACGAAGATGTGTGTAAGCGGGACATGATTGGTACAGGCGTTGATATTGCACAATGGGAGCAAGACGCCGCCGAATACTGAGCATGGAACAAACCAGCACACAACCTGATCTTCCCAATACTTCAGTATTTGTGGTTTTGTCCTGCCACTTAATACCAAGTATTCTTCGCAGACACCGCATATGAAAGCTGTTTAAACGTTTCTCTTGGTGTGAGTAAGTTGTCTAGGCTTCGCTGCCATGAAGAAGAGTACTAAAGACACAGGCTTGGTAGACAAGGACTTTTGTTTTGGCAGTAAGCTTCCTGTTCTCCCAGAGGACATACAGAGAAAAGAAATACCAGAATATATGAGAAAATACTGAAAGAAGGTAACATTTAGCCCTTCTTCTTCTTCATCATTCTTGCTTGTTTTTTTAAGGACGTAAATTTGTTGTGTCAGTTTACAGCAGAGCTGCGATATTTACGCCTTTCGACAGACACATCCAACTTCTGCGAACATTTGTTGACCTAATTAGCCTTCCTGGCTCTTTCGTAGGACTTTTCGCGGTCAAAACGTGTGAACGCCATCTTTGTCCTTCTATCAACTGTTGATACTTGAACTGGCCCGCTAGGGACAGCCACATGCATGCCGGTCTGCCCTCAAGGGAAGGCAGGGACAGACCATGGACATTTCCCGCCATCCAAGGAGGATTCCATAACATGACAATCCTACACTGGGCTCACCCAAGGAAGCATCACGTCCTGAGTATGGCTGCTTAGCCTCACGTTCGTACATTGAGCCTTCTGTGCACCCCAGACTGTACCTTCAGGGGCCACATGTTTGCAGCTTGCTGATTGTGGACTTTCATGACTCCTGAACGCTATGCAGTCGAGTTATTCTTTCCACATGGCAAATGTGCTACCAAGCAATTCTCCATGTGGGGCAGCCACTGTGACATTTCCCACCTACTTGCCTCAGGGAATGTATTTGCTGAGGCTGTGGTGTTGCACATCGTGGATGTATTTGCTGGGGATGTTGTATTGAATATCGAGGATGTATTTGCTGGAGGGTGGTGTTGCACATCCGGGGATTTATTTCCTGGAGGATGATGTTGCACATTAGGGATGCATTTGCTGGAGGATGATGTTGCACATTAGGGATGCATTTGCTGGAGGATGGTGTTGCACATTAGGGATGCATTTGCTGGAGGCTGCAGTGTTGCACATCGGGAACATTCAGAAACTTTCTGACAGTTTTGAGAGACATGCATTCGAAGTAAGGTGTTTTTCTAGCATCACCAGTGTTTTGTTTACTGCATGTCATGGACAATTGAACCGAGCTGTCATTTAGTAGGATTTTCGTTCGGTGGACATTTGAATCTTTCAACTAGTAGGAATTGGATTTGACGGACATTAGAACCATTTTGTCAATGTAGTAGGATGCACGTTCAAATGATACAATTTACATGTGATATGGGGGAGTGGGCTGATAAGTTTCAGAGATATGTATGATCACTGCGTCTCTAGGAGCCCCCAACTCCGGGATACCCCATCATTTCGGTGTTGGCTAGTGTTAGCTATTTGTCCGTGGCAGCACTTTTGGCTGTCTGCGCCTTAGGACGCCAAACAAACAAAAAACCTAATCAAAACACGAATACCGGACCACAAACACTGGCAAGCGGTCCTCGGAGGACCACAGTGGGCCGAAAGGCTCACACGAGGCTCTAAAACCTCCCCCACCCTCCATCTCCCCCACACACACAAATCTCCATTTGTTTTGACCAGGTCACAGAAGCGTTCATCTCAATGACACACAGGCACTTGGATCTGCAAGGGGCTGTTCTTGACCCTGGAAAACCCAGAGCCCTCACACACACACACTCACACACACACACACACATACACACACACACACACATACACACACACACACACACACACACACACACATATATGCTTGGAACCACCTAAATTATACTCAAGGCTGAGAAGGCAAGTTGGATAGAGCTGAAATATTTTTTTCTTTCTTATACCGGATCGTATCATTCCCCTCGGAAATTCCCACATGTAGTCTGTCTTCTTCTGCGGTAGCCAGCGAAGAGTCCCCGTGCTGACTGTACCAGAGGCAGAACACCCACTTGCATGTTCCCCTACCTGGATCAGCATCTCTATACGTGGCTGATGTGTTTCGCTGGACACTCGACCCCAGAGAGTCTTCAGCACATCATTGATCATGACCTAGATTACAGTCCGCAGGAGCGCCAGTAGCCAGTCTATCATGATGAAGTTTTGCGTGAGAATGTGCATGTGTATGAGCACCTGTTTGTGTGCGTGTGTGTACATGTGTGATTACTTTTGTGTATGTGTGTGGGTGAGGGGGATTGGTGTGTATTCTTGGTCAGTTTTTATGTAGGCGAGAGAACTGAAATACAATTATGAGAGTCTGAAATACAATTATGCTGAGGTCATTATTCTTACTGTTGTCTTTAATAAAAAATGTTTATTCGCATATCCTTTACAGGGCATCGCTGTCAACAGCAGCATCTTTCAGCTGTCTGTTGATTTCTTGGCAAGATTACGCTTAGTAGTTTGCCATTGCTTTCTGAGCGGCCGGCTCAGTTATCCCGCAAGTCACCAGCGGGGGTAGAACCGCTCCCAGTTCTCGCCCGCTTCGAGACTCTGCGTGATAAACGGGATTACAGAGAAAGTGGCGTAACCCTTCGGCCAGAGAGACCGGCTTTAATAATATACATATAGTAAAATAGACATGGAGAGAGCAAGAGAGAGAGAGAGAGAGAAAGAGAGAGAGAGAGAGATGAAGAGAGAGGGAGAGTGAAAGCGAGGGAGAGCCAGAAGGAATGAGAGGGAAAGAGTGAGATTGAGAAAGAAAGATGGGACAAAGGTAATGATGGGGAGCGAGATGGAGGAACCGAGAGATAGTGAGGGAAGGAGAGAGATAAGGAGGGAGGGAGAGAGAAGGGGTAAGAGAGAGAGAGAGAGATAGAGAGAGAGACGGTGAGACAGAGACAGTGAGACAGAGACGGAAGGGAGCGCGAAAGAGAGAGAGAC
The DNA here is from genome assembly GCA_963921405.1 of Cepaea hortensis. Taxonomy (NCBI): domain Eukaryota; kingdom Metazoa; phylum Mollusca; class Gastropoda; order Stylommatophora; family Helicidae; genus Cepaea; species Cepaea hortensis. The sequence continues at coordinate 332,417,297 of OY992876.1, read as the reverse complement.
ACACAAACAAAGAGAGACAGAGAAAGAGAGAAAGAAAGACAGAGATTGAGTTAGAGAGAGAGAGAGAGAGACTGAGAGCAAGAGTGCCAGAGGTAGAGGGCGACATAGAGGAGGGAAAGAGAAAGACATTGATAGTTCGTAAGAGAGAGAGAAAGATAGCCAGAGAAGGAGAGAGAGAGAGAGAGAGAAAGACATCCAGAGAAGGAGAGAGAGAAAGACAGCCAGAGAAGGATGGATAGTAAGATAGCCTTAGCCAGAGAAGGAGAGAGAGAGAAAGATGACCAGAGAAGGAGAGAGAGAATGATAGCCAGAGAAGGAGAGAGAGAGAGAAAAAGATAGCTAGAGGAGGAGGAGAGAGAGAAGGATAGCCAGTGAAGGATAAAGAGAAAGGAGAGACAGAAAAAGACAGAGAGAGAGAAAGGGAGACAGAGAGAGAGAGAGAGAGAGAGAGAGAGAGAGAGAGAGAGAGAGAGAGACAGGGATATACACACACCGTTAGCTCATTATGTTGGGATACCCGCAGTAACTTAAGATAAGAAGCTTGAATGTTTATTTTCTCACAGTGTTATATCACCTTCAGCTTCTACAATAAGATGACAAGCTGTCATCACTGACACTGTCTTTCCCCGGCTAACCGGTCTACCGACCTCTCTAATCTGGTTTTCATGGTTTCCTGTGACACGACAAAGCACGAGTCTTTGGTGTCTGTCTGTCTGCCACTAGCGTTTCCTGGTCAAATCCCCACTCACGGTGGCAAATTGATGAGTCCATTGCTGGCAATATGAAGGCTTAACCAGCTTTCTGTTGTCATTACTTTAAAGTATATTAGGACTAAGATAATTGACCACATCGCCGATGTTGTGTCATCAAAATAGATTTGATATATTTAATGTTGGCAATGTCTCGATGTGTGGTTGTACTGTCATCATCATCATCAAGTGCCTTGCCAGCTACCGTGGGCGTTCATGTCTCTCCACATATCTCTGTCTTTGATGTTCTAGATCAACTCTGCTGATGATATTTCTCCATGCCACTGTCTCAGTCCATCCAGCATCATTTCTCTTGGTCTGTACCCGCCTCTCGTCCCTTGATCTTCCCAGTTGTCACAATGCTCTCCAATGCCTCGTTTCTCATCGCATGACCAAAGAAAGCTGTTTGTCTCACTCTCATTGTTCTAGTTTCACCGGCCACTTTCAGGCAGTCGTAATTAGTTACTCTGGCAGTCCAAGGAATACGCAGCATCGGCCTACGTATCAGGTTGCACTATACCGCACCAATGTTGTTTTGTTGTGACGTACATGAGTGCGAAGGGGTTACGACCGCAGTTTGTAATCCCCCATACACGCGTTCAAAACACAGCAGTGCTGTTTTTAGTTTTTTTTAATGAAATGGTATGGATGCCGGCCGTTCAGAAAGCAATGGCAAACTACTGAACGTAAACTTGCCCAGGAATCACGAACAGCCCAAAGATGCTGGGGTTGACTGCTACGTTCATTAAAGGACATGCAATTAACTTTTAACATAAGTCGGGCTGGAACCTCCGTGGGAGGGCAGGAGGATTCCACTCGCCTAATGGAGTCGAACCCAAACTTCTGAAGGAGAAAGGCTACGGTTCTCTGGAGGAACTGACCGGCTTAGTATAATTGTTCGGTCGGTCAGTTGGTATAGAAAACCTAATAACCTCAACCCAATTGAATAGTGAAAATTACAACTTATATCTTAACATAGCAAAAACAAAGATAATGCATACAGATAAAACCACTATGGAGAAAGAAATATATATTATTGAGGACAGATTGGAGGTGGTGGAACATTTTGAATATCTTGGGTCATTGATTACCTACGACGGTGACACAATTAAAGAAATTAAACGTCGACTATCAACTCTTCAAAGACTAAAACAACTGAATAAATTATGGAGTGGGACAGATAGAACTACAAAAATTAGATTTCTAAGAGCATGCATCTTTCCCATTGCAACATACGCCTGTGAGACCTGGACACTTACTAAACAAACTGAACAGCGCATAAATGCCTTTGAATATAAATGTTATAGACGAGTTCTAAGAATATAGAAGAAGGTTGGCTATTAAAGACGATAAAACAAAGACAATTGAAATATTTTGGTCACTTAAAACGTCACGAAAGTTTGGAGAGAACAATAATGGAGTGGTATTGATTGATTGATTGATTGATTGATTGATTGATTGATTGATTGATTGATTTAGGAACCGACATCACAGCATTCGGGACATTCCCATAAGCTAATGGAGTGGTATATGCCTGGGAAGAGAGGAAGAGGAAGGCCAAAGAGAAGATGGATGCAGGATGTGGCGGATGATCTCCAGATGGGTGTAGAGGACGCGGGACATCTTGCTTATGATCGAGAGGTTTTCCGGAAGGTTGTTATGGGAGCGAGGTTCTGCAAAGGACATGCTACTGAATGAATGATCAGTTGGTACAACGTCACGCTTGGGCACTGTTAGTGCGGTGTAACAAGCTACGTGGAGGGTCCCAAATAGCCCTGTCACAATGTTTAAATAATCTTCTATAGCCCTGGCTGGGATATGTCTTTGCTTGCCAACCTTCCTCCGTTCCCCGGACTCACTGTCACTCTCTCTTTCGACCTTGGGACCTATTCCCTGAGGTGTCTTTCTGGCTGACACATAAATAACGTGGCGATCGTTGGAGTAAACTAAAATGTGATTTATTAAATTAATAAAGAACAGCACAGGAAAACATCAAGGCAGTTAAACAGATAGTTCTAAACAGACAAAACCGGGACACAGAATTCAGTTCAGACACAGAGCATCATGGCTTTACATCATAGACCAAGCTGTAGTCAAGGTCCGTTCTGTCCACATATCGCTCACCGAATCATAAGTCCTCCTTGCTTTCCCTCCCGGTACGTTGGGCTAACAACAGGTCTCTGTGGAACCAGACTAATGTTCGTAGGAAAATGTGCTGTGATCCCTGGTCACAATGCTAAGTAAAGGTTCCTACAAAGGGAAATAGTTCCTGAGCGGGAATTGGGTAGGTATCATTCACTGTCTCAGACAAGGATGTGTGGGTCTGATATTTAGGTGGGGTCCAGTCCAGAATACAAACTGACTCGATCCTATCGTATCGAGATGACTGGCGAGGTGTTGGAAAGGCTGATGGTCATTCTTTCGGGCCAGCTGTAGCTCTATCTGGTAGAGATCTTACCCTTGGCCTGGTATGGCCCAAAACTTGATAAGGACTCTGCTAACATATAACTTTCTGTGTAGTAGCCCTGTCGAGACCTTTAGCTCTGTTCTTACTTCCAAAAGGAAGGACCCTGTAAAGGATAGACAGTTGTGAGAGTAACCAGCCTAAACTTCTGGTACAGCCGACATGGAGACTCCTAATGGTCTCAGCACATCAGCTGCTATCAACAAAATATATAATATTAATAGATATATATTTCTTTACCAGACCTGCGTGAATTAGCCTGACCTGACAAGAGGTCCTGGATTGGCGGCGCCTTTTCTAGACTAGGCCTTCAGCTTGACGAAGTCTTGTCGTCTGACCCTAGGTACTTTTTGCCTACAAGACTCACTCTCCACACTCATACCAAGCCTTTATTATTATTGGGCACATTTGTTTCCCGGCCTCTCTCTCTCACTGGCAAACCCTCTCTTTCACACGACAAAGCTCTTATTGTGTTGTGTGAATAATCAAAGAAGTGTTGTTCCCCATTCCCAGCAAGAATAGAAAAGAAGATACTACCCCTTCCGGCTGCTGCTCTCGTCTGAGCTGTCGCCGCAATGTACAGGAAGTGCCTCACATAACACGTTGATTCAGAGGAATTCAGGTTCTCTCAGTGAGATAAAGAAGTTTATTTATATTCCCGACATCATCCTATCGACCAGTAACCATTCAGTCCACCTGACCACCCCATCTGCCAAAAGATGAAAGAGATAGCACTGTAGATAGCCTCTTCCGGCTCAAGAAGATAGATGGGTGGAATCTGTCCCCACGGAGCCCTCCCCCCTTTCCGGCATACTGTATATATATTGTGTTTATATTTCAATGAGAGATGCTAGTATGCCGAGTTCAGGCCGTAGGAAGAAAGATAGCCCCCGTCCATCTGCTGCCATGAACAAGTGAAATCATCTGGGAAGCTAAATTGCTCAGATTCGTTCCCAGGCAATGCCAAGAACAAGACGCTTAGCTAGATTGGCCAACGGTCAACCCACTCCCAATATTGCAAGACTGCCGTCTCGCCAATTCGTCTCACCAGTCGAGACAACCAGTTATCTTTATAAACCAAGATCTAGCAGTATTCAATAAACCCCAATTATTACCTTTTCATTCCCCAGTAGTAGGCTGCAGTGTTGTCCTAATCTTTGAATTAAATAGACATGCTGCAAATACCAAACGGTAAGTATTGGAACGGACATGAATTGCACCAGAAGTCGCACTGGTGTGTATTTGGTTGAAGGCGCCCTATCGGGTTTCCCCGAAGACAAGACATATATCTAATCGTTCTATGAAAAGATCGTGTTGTAAAAGTAACCCAAAGAACTATCTTCCATGGTGATTGAGCGAACAAGAGAACTGAGGGTTCCCGAAAGCTGTTTCCCCCTGTTTACCCAAACCCAAAGAAGGCCTGAGGACATGGGCCACTGGCGTTCTGTCACATAGGCCCCATCTTAAGAAAGTCGAACCCTACGAACTTTCTACTGCCAGAGGTTCTGTTCGAATGGTCCCACCCTCACATTCAACCATAGGATGCCGTGATAGAAAATCCGCTCCCACATTCTCCCTTCCGGGGATGTATTCGACCGTGAACTGATACGGTTGTAGGAGCAATGACCATCTCATTAACCTCGCGTTCAGTTTCTTAGAAGTTGCCAAAAACGTCAGAGGTTGATGGTCGGACTGCACTTTGAACGGTACTCCATACAGATAAGGTTGAAATTTCTGTACCGCCCACACTAGACTTCCTCAACAAGACAACCCCGGCATTATAAGGAGAAGTCGAAGGAGTGATGATGTCATCGTCCAGAAGCTTCTGGATTTCGGCTTCCAGGGCCTTCTTTTTCGAAAAGGGCACTGGATATAATTTTTTTGTGAACGGGGTCTTGGGTAGTCAGAGTCATATCAAACTTGACCAACCCTGTCCGCCCTGGCCGATCGGTAAGAATCTGCTGATGGGACTCCAACAAACGGATGACCCGGTCTGTTTCTTCAGCCGACAGATCAGGATTTATATGTACATCCCTATAGTTTTCCGCAGGGTGTAAAGGATACTCCCTATCCGCGTCTTCGCCCGATTCAGTTTCCATCGCGACCGCCATAGTCATGAGTGGGAGAGAAGTACCATCAGATCGTTCTTCATACTTTTTGAGGAGGTTAATGTGGAAGATTTTGGATTTCCCCCTGATCCGGATGGCATAGTTGGTGCGGGACACAACCCTTTCCACCGGGAAAGGCCCCTGCCAACCAATCTCGAGTTTATTGGAACATACTGGAAGCAACAACAGAACCCGATCCCCCACTTTAAGAGACCTATCTTTCGTCCTTCTATTGTAGTAGGCCGCGTGTCTCTTTCTGGCCGCCCTAAGATTCTGAGCTGCCAAAGCCCAACCCGTCTGGGGTTTCTTCTTTAACTCTTCGATGTATTTATATGAGGATACAACTTCTTCGGAAGTTTCTTCCTCTGTCCAACATCTCAATAGGGCTTCTAAGGGACCCTTGATTGGCCTCCCGAATAGTAGAGTGGCTGGTGGCAACCCGGTCGACCCATGGGGAACCTCCCGATAGGCGAACAAGGCGGCTGGGATATACTCATCCCATCTGTCTGGTTTCTCTTGAGCCAGCTTCCGAAGCATGGTCATCAAGGTACCATTAAACCTCTCTACTTACCCATTCGACTGAGGGTAGTACGGGCTTGTGTGAATGTGGTTAGTCTGGAAGATACGAAAGACTTCCTCCAACAGCTTACCACAGAACTGAGACCCATTGTCCATTAAGATCTGGTTTGGAAATCCCAACCGAGTAAAGGTCTCCATCAGTGCATCAGCCACTCGCTTAGAGTCTATTGTGGCCAACGGTATCGCCTCGCCCCACATGGAACAGCAATCCACCATCGTAAGAATATACATATTCCTCTTCCTAGTCCGAGGAAGAGGACCAACAAGATCGGTGGCAACTCTCTCGAAAGGAGAGTTCATAATGGGCATGTCGCCCAGGATTACCGGAGCCGTCCAGTGTTTTGGTGCCACACGCTGGCACTCTGGGCACAACTTGACGTACCGACGCACGTCTCCAGTCATCCCTGGCCAGTAGTAATGGCAGGAAATGCGCTGGAGTGTTGCCCCGACACCCATATGTCCACTGAATGAAATGGTGTGTCCCAAATGAAGAAGCTGTTCCCGATAGGCCTTAGGAACTAACTACCAGCTGTCCATGCTGGCGTTCCTCCACTCCAGCTCTCCGGTACAGTAACCGATTCTTCACATAATACTGACCCCGTCTTGGTGGGTCAGAACTTTTTGGCAACTGGTTGAAGCAAGGTTGCAAAGTAGCATCCTGGCTTTGAGCAGCTCGTAACTCCACAGGCAAGGGATTCACGATCAAGGCCGGCGTCTGCTCATCTCCCGATTGAGATCTGGTTTGCATTGCCCCTGCGTACATGGGTTCTGTTGGAATCACTAAAAAGACGTAGCGACAACCCAAGATCATGGGGAAGATCGGATCGAGCAGAACGGCTGCCTGTATAGTGCGGTAACATATTTCGATTTGATGTCCACCTTCGCAATCGTAAGAGACATCGCTACCGCACTCTTGGTCGCCGTTTGAATCTCAATAGACTCCCCGGTTAGCTGCTCTGGGCTCACTAAATGTGATGAAATTACGGCTTCGAACTGCAGACCGGTGTCATAGAGACACTCGACTGGTTGTCCGTTCACAAGTATCGTCTCTACTACTGGTGGTTTCTCTGAATCTTTGTTCTCAAGACCCCTCCCTTCTACCTCCTTGTTAGACCCCTCCCCGGTTTCTACAAGACAGGCAGCATAGTGAGAGTCTTTCTGTTTGCGCCTGCAATCGGCCGTATTGTGTGTGGGAGATTTGCAGTAGGAGAACCACTTTTCACTCCACTTTCTTTTAGGAGATCCAGGTGGACTCTTACCAGAGGGTTTCTTAATTGGAACTTTATCGAAAGGATCCTCCTTCTTGGTGTGGGCTGTTTTAGGGTTCCTCTTCTTTCCAGACCATGTGTCTGGTGGTCGGGGATTGGGTTGTGACAGTTCCCCATTATCCCCATGAGCTAGCACATACCTTTCCGCTAATGTGTTTACTACGTCTAACCTTTCTGCCCCATTTTCAAGCAAGAAGGTTTGCAATGGCTTAGGCATCATCCTCTTCATTTGGTCCACGACCACTAATTCTTCTAAACTTTCATAGTCGTTAGCAAATCCAGCTAATGACATCCACTTCAAAAGGTAAGACTTCAGTCTAACACTGTAGGCTGCGAACATCTCCCCTGGCTCTCTCTTCGACTTTCTGAACTGCTGTCGGTATGTATGAGCTGTCATCTGGAACCTTTTCGATAATGCTTTTTCCAGGGCCTCATAGTCATTCTCCATACCAGGTGGCAACCTTGAATAGACCTCGTACGCGGTCCCCCTCAGGCCCTGTGAGAGTTTCAAGTTCCATTTCCCACGCTCCAATCCCATAGCCAAAGCCATCGACTGAAATCTGTGAAGATACTGGTCGATCTTATCTTTGTGTTCATCGAACGGGAGCAATGGGAACTTCATTGCCTGGTATGGACCGCCACTAGAAGTTGTTGAGTCAGGGAGAACTGCGCCTCCAACTGCACCCTCGCTTTCCTTGGCAGTTTGAGCTTTCAGCTCCAACTCCCTCATACGGAACTCATGGTCTCTGACTGCCTGCTCGGCCTCCATCTTCCTAGCCTCAGCCTCAATTTTCTTGGCTTCTCGCACAGCTTGTCTGAAGTCTCTTTCCACTTCTTGCACATATTTCTGTAACTCCGCCCCATCATAGCCCACCTCACGCCCTTTAGCCTGTACTACAGCAAAATTAAATTTAGCTGATGCCATCTTAAACTCAAAGGGTAAGTGACTAAGTAATTGTATATTAAATTTCTATCTCAAGTATACAACTGGATATATTAAATGACCACAACCCGTCGTATGTCGGTCAGTCTGTGTCAGGACGAGTATAGACAATAGCCAGGCACGGTAGGCAGAACATATTGATAGTAGACAAGAATATCTGTCCCCTATCACTATATCAGCCAGAACTCCACCAGGAATTCAAATATCCCGCGACGTACCCCCAGATATTGTAACAAGCTACGTGGAGGGTCCCAAATAGCCCTGTCACAATGTTTAAATAATTTTCTGTAGCCCTGGCTGGGATAGGTCTTTGCTTGCCAACGCTGCTCCGTTCCCCGGACTCGCTGTCACTCTCTCTTTCGACCTCGGGACCTATTCCCTGAGGTGTCTTTCTGGCTGACTCATAAATAACGTGGCGATCGTTGGAGTAAACTAAAATGTGATTTATTAAATTAATAAAGAACAGCACAGGAAAACATCAAGGCAGTTAAACAGATAGTTCTAAACAGACAAAACCGGGACACAGAATTCAGTTCAGACACAGAGCATCATGGCTTTACATCATAGACCAAGCTGTAGTCAAGGTCCGTTCTGTCCACATATCGCTCACCGAATCATAAGTCCTCCTTGCTTTCCCTCCCGGTACGTTGGGCTAACAACAGGTCTCTGTGGAACCAGACTAATGTTCGTAGGAAAATGTCCTGTGATCCCTGGTCACAATGCTAAGTAAAAGTTCCTACAAAGGGAAATAGTTCCTGAGCGGGAATTGGGTAGGTATCATTCACTGTCTCAGACAAGGATGTGTGGGTCTGATATTTAGGTGGGGTCCAGTCCAGAATACAAACTGACTCGATCCTATCGTATCGAGATGGCTGGCGAGGTGTTGGAAAGGCTGATGGTCATTCTTTCGGGCCAGCTGTAGCTCTATCTGGTAGAGATCATACCCTTGGCCTGGTATGGCCCAAAACTTGATAAGGACTTGGCTAACATATAACTTTCTGTGTAGTAGTCCTGTCGAGACCTTCAGCTCTGTTCTTACTTCCAAAAGGAAGGACCCTGTAAAGGATAAACAGTTGTGAGAGTCTCCAGCCTAAACTTCTGGTACAGCCGACATGGAGACTCCTAATGGTCTCAGCACATCAGCTGCTATCAACAAAATATATAATATTAATAGATATATATTTCTTTACCAGACCTGCGTGAATTAGCCTGACCTGACAAGAGGTCCTGGATTGGCGGCGTCTTTTCTAGACTAGGCCTTCAGCTTGACGAAGTCTTGTCGTCTGACCCTAGGTACTTTTTGCCTACAAGACTCACTCTCCACACTCATACCAAGCCTTTATTATTATTGGGCATATTTGTTTCCCGGCCTCTCTCTCACTGGCAAACCCTCTCTTTCACACGACAAAGCTCTTATTGTGTTGTGTGAATAATCAAAGAAGTGTTGTTCCCCATTCCCAGCAAGAATAGAAAAGAAGATACTACCCCTTCCGGCCGCTGCTCTCGTCTGAGCTGTCGCCGCAATGTACTGGCAGTACCTCACATAACACGTAGATTCAGAGGAATTCAGGTTCTCTCAGTGAGATAAAGAAGTTTATTTATATTCCCGACATCATCCTATCGACCAGTAACCATTCAGTCCACCTGACCACCCCATCTGCCAAAAGATGAAAGAGATAGCACTGTAGATAGCCTCTTCCGGCTCAAGAAGATAGATGTGTGGAATCTGTCCCCACGGAGCCCTCCCCCCTTTCCGGCATACTGTATATATATTGTGTTTATATTTCAATGAGAGATGCTATTATGCCGAGTTCAGGCCGTAGGAAGAAAGATAGCCCCCGTCCATCTGCTGCCATGAACAAGTGAAATCATCTGGGAAGCTAAATTGCTCAGATTCGTTCCCAGGCAATGCCAAGAACAAGACGCTTAGCTAGATTGGCCAACGGTCAACCCACTCCCAATATTGCAAGACTGCCGTCTCGCCAATTCGTCTCACCAGTCGAGACAACCAGTTATCTTTATAAACCAAGGTCTAGCAGTATTCAATAAACCCCAATTATTACCTTTTCATTCCCCAGTAGTAGGCTGCAGTGTTGTCCTAATCTTTGAATTAAATAGACATGCTGCAAATACCAAACGGTAAGTATTGGAACGGACATGAATTGCACCAGAAGTTGCACTGGTGTGTATTTGGTGTAAGGCGCCCTATCGGGTTTCCCCGAAGACAAGACATATATCTAATCGTTCTATGAAAAGATCGTGTTGTTAAAGTAACCCAAAGAACTATCTTCCATGGTGATTGAGTGAACAAGAGAACTGAGGGTTCCCGAAAGCTGTTTCCCCCTGTTTACCCAAACCCAAAGAAGGCCTGAGGACATGGGCCACTGGCGTTCTGTCACATGCGGTAGAGTGCAACTGCAAACCGAGACGTTACCAACATTTAGAGCAGCAATAGCTTACAGTAAGAACACTGGGAAGCGACAGCACAGACGATACACGGATGCAGCACAGGGACAACTCGGAGACAACACAGGTACAACACAGGGACAACATAGGAGGATATAGGGACATCACGGGAAAACAGAGACAACATGGGGAAATACATGGATAACGCTGGGGCAATATAGTGACAACACTGAGACAACACAGTGGAAACCAATAACAAAACAGGAATAACATTGTGATAACACTGGGACAGCACACAGGCAATACAGGTACAACACTGAGGTAGCAAAGTTATAGCACAGAGCAAACACGGGGAAAGCCGAGAGAAACACTGGGACCACACAGGGAAAACACGGGGATACCACTGAGCAAACATGAAGACAACATGGGGACAACACTGAGTAAACACGGGAACAACACTGAGCAAATACGGGGACAACACTGAGAAAACATGGGGACAGCAATTAGCAAGCACAGGAAAAACACTGAGCAAACACGGTGACAACACTGAGTAAACACAGGGGCATCACTGAGGAAACATGGGGACAACACCGAGCAAACACGGGGACAACAATGAGTAAACACGGGAACAACAATGAGCAAACACGGGGACAACACTGAGTAAATACGGGAACAGCACTGAGCAAACACGGGGACAACACTGAGTAAACACGGGGACAAAATGAATAAACACGGGAACAACACTGAGCAAACACAGGGACAACACAGAGTAAACAAGGGGGCATCACTGTGGAAACATGGGGACAACACCGAGCAAACACGGGGACAACAATGAGTAAACACGGGAATAACAATGAGCAAACATGGGAACAACACTGAGCAAACACGGGGACAACACAGCAAACACTGGCATAATACAGGAGAAATGAAGAAACAAAAGAAGGCAAGCACGCGAGCAATAAATAGACGATACAGTGATATAGACACAATACAGGAACAAGGCACAAGAGTTTGTGTGAAAACTGTTGGGCATAACCTTCTGTTTCTGCTATACCAAGTTGAAGAAGTAAATTGGAGAACTTGGTGACATCGGGCAAGATCGAGTGGAATAGAACAAAGGGAGGGCAGAGAAGTAAATACCCGGATGGCTTGGCCACGTTGTATGATCGAGACAAGAACACTTAGCTGATCCACGATTCTGGTGATCGAGTGAGATGGAAGAACATGACCACCCACGCTTACCGGGGTGGCACATGATGATGATGATGATGATGATGACATAAAGTTACTGATAAAAGCCAGTCACATTATTATTCAATCGATCTGTGTCTGTTTTACAGCGGCGAGGGCAGACTACACGTTTATATTAAAAAGCTGAGTTCAACATGAAGTAGATACAATATGAAGATAAATACAACAAAACCTGAAGCAATGCAGGTTAGCAGATCTCCTGGTCAACTCAGTGTACAGAAAAATAGTACACATCTGAAGCCAGTAAATAATTTAAATATCTAGGAAGCATGATCACATAAGATGTCAGAATAGACAGAGAAATCGAAATGAGATATCAAAAAGAAAGCGCGCTCATATAACAATCATCACCCATACGAAAACATCCAAATATTCCTGTGTCCGCAAAACGACAGATAATAAATTGTATATTCACATCAACACTACGCTACTGATGTCAGACTTTGGCATTATTCAATTGACACTTACGCAAAAGAGATGACATGACACACAGACACCTGTGAGATGACATACTTGAGGAGAGCTGTCAACTTAACTATCCGAGACAGAGTAAGAAATTATGTTATCAGACAGAGTATGGGATCAACACCTTGTGCTACATATATTGAAAGACAGAAGATCAAATGTTTCGACCATCTTTTTAGAATGCATCACCATCAACTACCTGCACTATTAAAGAAGATCTTTTTACGAGATCAAGAGGACGCACGAGAAGAAAATGGACTGACGACATAGAAGACAATATACAATCACATGAAATGATACTATCCAGTGCCACCCATTGGGGACTGACAGCTGGCGATTTTGGATACATAGCATTGAGTTGATTTTTGTGGTATGAGGCGTCGGTCATCCAAAAATCAATGGCAAACTAATTAACTTAATAAAAAAAAAGTTTCTTGCATATCCTTTACGGGACGTTTGTAGTCAACACCACCATTTTTGCTGTTGTGTCTTGACAAGTTTACGTTCAGCATTTTGCCATTGCTTTCTGAACGACCGGCACCTATATCATTTTGTAAAAAACCAGCGCAACGCGGTCTGCTGTCACATCGCGCGCATCTGTGTTTCGAACGCCGGTATGCGGGGTCACGAACCGCGTCCGTAACACCTTCGCCACGAAGAGGGCTAATTAACTTAATACTGACTAATAAATCCCAAACCGCCAATAAATGATGGGGTTGACTACATTGGCACCTCGCCGTCTTGACAGACGATAGTTTGTTCTTTAAAAAGGCATAATAACTTTTACCCATGGCGGTAGCGAATGTGACTGATAAGGCCAATTTGCGCTGTAAATGTCCGTTCACAGTGGGTGCATGTGAACACATGGTCATTTCCACCATCATGCACCATCTTACGTCTCACACGCTCGGTATGTGACTTATCTGCAATAATTTTCTCCTTTGTCTTTATTCCATTTCTGATCTTTGCCCTCCATGCGACTTGCTCCCAATGTGCATTATCAATGCCTGTATCAATCATGTCCCGCTTACACACATCTTTGTATCGTAGTAGATTCCGACCCTGAGATCTCTTACCCATCTGTAATTCACCAAAAAAGATGTCATTTGGTATTCTACCATCATCCATCCTCCTAAGATGTCCTATCCATCTAAGTCTACGAAGACTGAGCATGGAATAAACCGTCACACAACCTGATCTTTCCAATACTTCAGTATTTGTGATTTTGTCTTGTCACTTAATGCCAAGAATTCTTCGTAGACACCGCATATGAAAGCTGTTTAAACGTTTCTCTTGGTGTGAATAAGTTGTCCAGGTTTCACTGCCATAAAGAAGAGTACTAAGGACACAGGCTTGATAGACAAGGACTTTTGTTTTGGCAGTAAGCTTCCTGTTCTCCCAGACTCTTTTTCTTAAGACTGCAATGTCCTATAATGAATATGCCACTAACTTGAGACTCCATATCTTTTTACGTTCCTTTATTGCGGGGACATTGATTGCAGCCGGGCCATCAAATAAAGACATTCGTATAGCCACGGCCAAGCTTTCCCACACAATATCAGTATGATACCGGAGTTTGAAATAAGATCCCTTGCACGCCACTGACATAATGCACTGATTTCCTCTAGATTACAATGTTTTCCTCTAGATTACAATGTTTTCCTCTAGATTACAATGTTTTCCTCTAGATGGCACAATTTTAGCTTCTTGTGTTCACTACTGCCTGACCAGCGTTTTCTTGTGATCGTACTGCCAGATTCTTTCGTATATACAAGAAGGCCTCGGTTAACGTCGGGGTCGTGTTCTTGGAAAACGCAACTTTAAGTGAAACGACGTATGGCGAAACACTATTTCCCATAGAATTAAATGAAATACGCCGGTCTCTCTGGCTGTGGGGTTACAACACTTTCTCTCTGTAATCCCGTTTATCACGCAGAGTCTCGCAGCGGAGCGAGAACTGAGGTGGTTCGACCCCCGCTCGTGACTTGCGGATACTGAGCCGGCCGCTCAGAAAGCAATAGCAAACTACTGAGCGTAATCTTGCCAAGAGATCAACAGACAGCTGAAAGATGCTGCTGTTGACAGCTAAGTCCTGTAAAAGGATACGCAAAACATTTTTAAATGAAATACGGTGTATTATGTAACGTTTATTTTGATGGCGGTGATATTTATTGGCTAAATAAACGTGGATTGGAGGGCGAGTAGTGGAATTATTAGGACTTAGAAGTACTAAAACCACGACTCGCTCCAAAACTATCATCAGCGCTATTAGTACTGCTCTCGCCCGTTTTCTTAGCTAGATCTTCATAGTGAGACTTTGCTATAGTCTGTCCAGAAATGAATACCTTCATTTATTTTGAAAACTGTCTGTTGCATCGTTATTAAATTTTTCCTGCCATCTTATACTTACCCCCACAAAAGGAATATGCCTTAGAAAGGTCCAAAGGCAACTTAAATCATGGAAAGCGGAGACATTTCTTTGATATTTTGGCGAAAAACTAGTGAATTCACGCTAACAAACTTGTTGTACAGTAACGCACCTCATTTCTGGTGACGACACAAGGCGTATCCTAATTCTTATGGGAGTTGGTGCAATGTGTTTGTAATATAAGTAAAGACAGAATTTAAAGAGGCATGGGGTAAATAATGTGGAACCGAAATGAATTGGACAGGAAAGTAGAAGGAATATATTTCTTATCTTATATTTCATTTCTTTCTTGTTTCTTCGGATTCTTGCTAATAAATTGTACACAAGGAGTCATGTTACTAGGATGCATTTAGCTTTTTATATGGAGTTTGTGATGGCTTCCAAACAGTTGTGCGTTAATGTGCGTATGGAGTAGATAGATGATACTGCAATTTAGTCATCATGTGTCAGTTTTTAAGGATCTGTTCAGCTGTCTGTGTAGTTTGTTCACGCGTACACATTGGTGACAGAACCGTTTTAAGTTTTCGTGAAAGATTGGTTACTCAGCTGTTTACTGTTCAGAAACGGAACATGATTATTACCTGTTTTTCACGACGAATATAGATGCGAATGTCTCTGTAGTGGGCTTTCTTCTTAACGAGCACTTATGGACTGAATGGTTCGATGTGCGATGAGGGTGATCTGTCGACTAACTTACTAACTAACTAACTAACTAACTAACTAACTAACTAACTAACTAACTAACTAACTAACTAACTAACTAACTTACTTACTTACTTACTTACTTACTTACTTACTAGCTAACTAACTAGCTAACTAGCTAACTAACTAACTAACTAACTAACTAATTAACTAACTAACTAACTAACTAACTTACTTACTAACTAGCTAACTAACTAGCTAACTAACTAACTAACTAACTAGCTAACTAACTAACTAACTAGCTAGCTAGCTAGCTAGCTAGCTAACTAACTAACTAACTTTTTTCCAGTAATTGCAATATCATCATCATGTGGGTTACAAATAAAAGCCCTAAAAAGTATAGATGGTCGATTGTATTGATTGTAGTGGGTATGGCGTAGTGTCAATCGGTGTTACGGGGTGGGTTGTGTGTATTAGTTGTCCATAAAGGTTTGTAGTGGTGTAAACACTAACACCATACGAGGTGATGATAGTGAATAAGCCACTACGACCCTCTGCAGATCACTAATACCTGCTACCAAACCCTTAACACCGAATGACATTAAGCCATACCCACTACAAACAATAATACTGCCTATCTTTACATTTAACGTTTTCATTTGTAACCCACGTCCGATAGTGAATAAGCCACAACGGCTCTCTACAGATCACTAATAACCGCTTAATTTTCTGTATCCCACCGCTGATGTGTCATCACTTGTTTTAATGGGTATGAACCACCCCACCTAGCCACCGAGTATCCGCACACCCATCATGCTACCGGGGGCTCACTTCTCCAAGCACCCGCCCGCCCGCCAGCTGCGCGAAAGAGGCGCGTCTCCAAGCGCCACGCCCACCCACCACTGACACCGGGAACTGCTCCTTGAGGAGCGAGCGTTTGCTCCTTGAATGGCTCTTTAAAACCACTAACCTCGACCCACCGGACCCACCTTTAAAAAAGAAGACACTCAAAAGGAGAGTCTGTGTATTATTATACACTCCTTTTCCTTTCTCTTGGATAGCCATCTTGCTCACAGGCATATTCCCTTGGTTCTGGTCTTAATCCAGACGGCCAATAGTGCTTCCATGTTCTCCATAAGAGTACTTTTTGTACGAGTGATCTAGGAAGCACTCAAAGGGGTTACGGTTAAGCACCCTCTTTGATTTTGTCAGCACCTGCACGAATCGTCCGTGGTTGGAGGTAAACAAAGGACTTTACCGATATCAACAGCCCGATCGCAAGCCTCAAAACGAAGTAACACATCTAATTTCACCTCATGAGTAACACATTTTCTGATTCTTTTACAACCAGACACACTTTCAGACTTACTGTGAGCTTATAACTCGCAATTATGGGTGATTACACGATAAAATCGTACTGCACAAAAAAAAGTAAAATGGCGACGTTAACGCAGCAACACAGCTGACAACGTTATAGTGGAACGTAGCCACGTAAAGTGAAGCTAAGTCATATTGTAACAACGACGTTGTAGCGAAACGACGTAAACCGAAGCGACGTATAGCGGGGCCTTCCTGTACTAAAGCATGACATTGCATTATTTCTGAAAGAGACGATGCAACGGTATCTGGGTTGACTTTCATTCAGTCAGGTCAAAAGGGCAGCAAATGAAAAAGTCTGACAACATTTTCAGGTTTAAGATAATGGTAACACTTTCTGAATAGTTCGGTGGCTCCAGAAATACATTTTGAGAAACCTTGATGTGTGACCTTCTTGTTGATTATGTTATATCATGCTTGTAAAGTGTGGCAAGTTGAGATAAGACAGCTTTCCTGATCTGTTATCTTATTGTTATATCTAGATCATCTTCTTTGGAAACCTCGTCTCGTACAGGCATTGGCGATGATGGCACTCCAAACGTCGCCGTTATCTAATATTTTATTAACGTTAGCACTATTATTATTTCAGTAGGCTGCCAAGTTGGGCCAAGCATTCGAGACACATCTCTGAATCTTCCCTCACTTCTCCTGTCCGAGTTTTAGCTATACAAGACTAACCCCTCTTTCTATTCGACCTGTTCCATCGATATTCATTCACACAATGGCCTGTCCTGAGAAGCCGTTCTTTCCCATAGTGGTCATTCCAGATGTCTTGTTTATCACAAGCCAGATGTCTTTATATCACATGCCAGATGTATTTTTATCACAAGCCAGGTGTACTTTTATTACAAGCCAGTCGATCACAAGACAGACGCCCAGAATCTGTTGGTTGTATGTGTAATTTATATATCACATTCTGAACCCATCTAAGGTTGCAGTCTTCCTCTTCATCGCCGCCTCCTACATAATTATCTTTTCTAGACTGTCCTGGTCGGCGGCTGTGGCTCAGGGAATAGTGAAGCGCAGTTTCACAATTCTCCGACTTATCGTGTCGAGGGTTGGAAATCAGCCGCTGGCGATTTGGAAACGTATGGCTTTGAGTTGATTTCGATGGTAAGAGGCGCCGGCCTTTCACAAAGCAATGGCAAACTACTGATCTTAAAGCTGACTAGTAAATCACAAACAGCCAATAAATGCTGGGG
The DNA here is from genome assembly GCA_963921405.1 of Cepaea hortensis. Lineage (NCBI taxonomy): Eukaryota > Metazoa > Mollusca > Gastropoda > Stylommatophora > Helicidae > Cepaea > Cepaea hortensis. Next base: position 332,399,415 of record OY992876.1, on the reverse strand, counting down.
TTGATTACAACGTCTTGTAAAGGAGATGCAACTAATTTTAGTTTTGTTCATTTCTTTTTACATGTAAATATGATGTCCCTTTATTGAAGGGGACATTTACTGCGGCGGCGTCATTAAATAAAGACATTCGTATAACGATGGTCAAGCTTTTCAACACAATATCATTATGATACCACACCATGAAATAAGATCTCATATAGACTATTCACACAATACAATGTTTCCTCTAGATTACACAGTTTTCCTCTAGATTTCAGAGTTTTCCTCTAGATTACACTGTGTTTCTCTAAATTACACTGTTTTCTCCAAATTACACTGTTTTCCTCTATATTACACTGTTTTACGCTAAGTTACACTGTTTTCTCTAGATTACACTGTTTTCCTGTACATTACAATATGTTCCTCTTGATTACACTGTTTTCCTCCAGATTACAGTTTTCCTCTAGATTACAATGTTTTATAGATTCTATTGCTCACAATTGCCTGACCAGAGTTTTCGTGTGATCGCTGTGCAGAGACTGCCAGCCTCTTTCCGACATACTAAAGCGTGACACCGCGCTATTTCTGCGAGAGACGATGAAACGGTTTATAGGTTGACTTTCGGTCAAGCAAGTATAAAGCACATTTAGGGCAATCTTTTTGTATGATAGACATAACCAGGGAAAATCAGATATGACGGCCTAAGGACATCACCAAAATCACGCGAGGTTCCTTCTCATGTACATATAAACAGTTAAATGAGACTGAAGTTCGAATCTTATTTGCACAACCTACAATAGCTGAGAATGTCATGCATGGCCTAATCATACAGCAGTGAGTCGTTCAACCTAAGCCAACGCGTGCATGTGTTCATACAGCATACGTTTTTATGACAATTTTCTATCTTGTAAGCAAATATAAAAATCAGGAAATGAAACTGTTCGGTCATTTAACGAGACTGTCATAAGATAATTCCCCACAGAGAGCTCTAGATATTATGCGCAAAGGCAATAGACACAGAGGTCTCGATTGATGGAGTGCTGAGATATATGAGGCTGCGAATACCACCATGAAAGATGAACACTAATTCTTGCTCAAATTTAACTCTTGTAACTGTTGACGAAAGGCAAAACAAACAAGGAGACAAGAACGAACGAACTATATTTTCAAAGGGTCACAAATTGGACACTAGATAAATAAGTAAATTGGCAGGGAAGGTTCGTTCGTTCTTTACCTCCTTCTTCGTCTCCTCCTGCTCTTACTCCTCCTCCACTACCTCTTCCAGGCTCTCCTCATCCAATTGAAGAGTTCAGATATGGACAAAGAATAGGGAGTTCACCACAGACTTCGACTCTATTTCGTGTGTGTGTGTGTGTGTGTGTGTATATATATATATATATTCGCATATACTTTACAGGACATAGCTGCCAACACCAGCATTTTACCGCTGTTGTTGATTTCTTGGCAAGATGACGCTCAGTAGTTTGCCATTGCTTTCTGACCATCTTGCTCACATATCCCGGAAGTCACCAACGCGGCAATAACCGCTACCAATTCTCGCGCGAATCGTTACCCTACTTGGATATATATATATATATATATATATATATATATATATATATATATATATATATATATATATATATATATATATATAAACCTGTTCAATGGCTTTATTACAAGAACATGAAAAAAAAACATTAACAGGTGTGGTAGAATTAAGCAAAGCTTTCATTTTTAGTGAATTATGCACCTTGGGCTGGTCAGAAGAAGTCGCCGTAGGCATTCAACCAAGCATCCCATTGCTTAGGTAGGCGGCGAATTCCGTCCGCAAAAAACGATTGTTGTTGCTCACTGAACCAAGTGTTTACCGCGTTCATTACGTCTGCATCTGTGTGAAATCGTTGCCCCTTGACAGCTTTTTTTTTAGAGGTCCGAACAAATGAAAATCACATGGTGACAAATCAGAACTATAGGCTGGATGATGCAGAATTGCCTACTTCTTCCTTGCTAATGCCTCCTGCACAATCTTTGCGACATGCGGACGAGCATTATCGTGCAACAAAATCATACCGCCAGAAAGCATGCCGGGTCGTTTATTCTTGATGGCCTTTTGCAGCTTGTCTAGTGTTTGCAAGTAGTGGGTAGAGTTGATGCTAACAATCAATCAATCATGTGCCATGTCGGAAAGCGTGGGCTATCATGACTCGCCATTTCACTCGATCACCTGCGTCGTGGATCAGCTCAGTGTTCCTGTCTCGCCCATGCCATGTGGCCAAGCCATCCAGGTATTTTCCTCTCGGTCTTCCTCTTGGTGTGTTCCCTTCGATCTTGCCAGTTGTCACTAAGTTCTCCAATCCATTTCTTCTCAAAACATGTCCAAAAATTGTTGACTGTCTACGTCTAATTTCTGTAATCAATTTACGATTTTCATTTGTCTCCTGTAGTACTTGGTCATTGGTTTTTCTATCTGTCCATAGTATTCTTTGCATTTTCCTCAGAAACAATATTTCTGCAGCCATCAGATGTTTTTCAGCTTGACTGCACATTGTCCAAGTTTCACATCTATACAAAAGAAGAGGCTCTATGTATACCCTCAACACACTTTTTCTCGTTTCAATTGACATCTTTTTATTGGTCAGAATGTTTTTCATCTTGCTAAAGGCTACTTTCGCAATGGCGATTCTTGTTCTAATCTCTTCAATGCATCTCCCATCAGACGTTATGACTGTTCCGAGATAATTGTGCCGATTCACTAGTTAAATAATATTCCCATTTACTTGTATATTATATTGTGAATCTTCTTCCTTCCTAGTGACGACCATAATCTGTGTCTTCTTAAAATTTAATTCCAACCCCAGCTGCTTACTGTGTACACCAACCGCGTCTACTAATTGTTGTAGACCTTGTGCATTGTCTGCTATCAATACTGTATCATCTGCATATCTAATATTACTGATGTTTCGTCCTCCAATGCTGATTCCATTTATATATTCTACATTTCTGAAAATATTTTCACTGTATAGGGAAAAAAGATCTTGAATCATTACATATCCCTGCCTAACACCTCTCTTAATAGGTTGATATTGTTCCACTTCATTGTCAATTCTTATGGCAGCTTGTTGTTTCCAATATATGTTTTTTATAAGTCTAATGTCTTTCCCATCAATTTGTAGATCTGCAAGCATATCTACCATGTTGACATGTCTAACTCTATCAAAAGACTTTGTTTAGTCAATAAAGCAAAGGTGTATATCCTTGTTTACTTATATAGCACGTTCAATAACTGTTCGCAGCATATACACGGCATTTACTGTACCCTTTCCTTCTATAAACCCACATTGTTCTTCCCTTATTTCAGGCTGTATATTCTTCCTCACTCTTTGCATGATAATTCGTAGCAAAATCTTTGTGATGTGACTCATTATACTAATTGTTCTATGTTGATCACATTCCAAGGCTCCTGATTTCTTTGGGATTGCAATAAATACAGAGTTACATATTCAGAAGGTATATCTCCAGTATCATATAATGTGTTCAGCAGTCTGGTGACTTGCTCTAGTCCAAATTCTTCTAAAGCATTCATCATTTCTGTTGTGATGTTATCTGCACCGGGGGCCTTGCCAGCTTTCATATGTTTAAGAACATTTCGAACTTCCATCGTCAAAATTGGCAGTCCTTCATTATTAAATCTAATATCATACTGTTCCTCTCTATTATCATTATAAAGGTTTTTCACATAATGTTTCATGCATGTAGAATTTGATCTTTTTCTATTATGATTTTGCCATCTTTAGTTTTTAGACAGCCTGTTGATGTATTTGTTCTTTTATTAGTAAGTTCCTGAATTCTTGTGTGCACTAATTTGGTATTTTGACTGTTGTGTTGTCTTTCAAAGTCTAAGCACTTTTCCTCAAGCCATGCTTCTTTTGCCTCCTTACATAATATTCTGACATGTCTGTGAATTTCTTCATATTTGGCAGAATTATTTTTGTTGAGTCTTCTTGTTTCCATTAGGTGTAAAATTTCTTCTGTCATCCATTTCTTACGACCTACATTCTTTAATTTTGAAATAGTTGTTTCTGCAGCCAAACTGATTGAATTCTTCAACATTTCCCATTGATCATCCACATCCTGGAATAATATCTCTAGATCAGACAATATATTAAATCTGTTCTGTACTTCTATGTTGAATTTGTTTTGTATTTCCTTGTCATTACTCAATGTACCCAAATCATATTTAGTGTTTCCTGTTATATACTTGACTTTCTTCAACTTTATCCTCAGAGTTCCAGTAAGTAGTCTGTGGTCACTATAACAGTCAGCACTGCGAACTGTTTATGCTATTGTTAGTGCGTTTCTAAATCTTCTGCTAATCAGAATGTAGTCAGTTGTACTCCGAGTCTCTGTGACGAAGTGGTCAAGCCGTTTGACTCTTGCTCCGAAGGGTGTGGGTTCGATTCCGGGCCGCGTCCTTCAGTTCACGAGTTAAATTTTTTCAGAGACTCCCGTGGGTCGTCGCTAGAGCTACGGAGTTCGTGCTTGGTGCGACGCTTTCCGCGCTGCGAAAAGCGACCGAGCCATATGGGATAAACCTGGTGCAATGAAGTCGACTCTGTCGACTTTTAGCGACTTATTTTTTAAGAATGTAGTCTGTCTGGTTTCTGATTCTGCTATCAGAACTCCTCCATGTCCATAATCTTCTAGGGTGTTGCTTAAGCCAGGTGTTTCCTTCAATCATTTCCTGTTCTTTTGCTCACTCTAGGAGTCTGTATCCTCTTTCATTTCTCTCTCCTAAACCATAGTTTCCTACTGTGTATCTATCGCCTTGATTTCCTACTTTTACATTGAAGTCCCCTATTATGGTGTTTATTTCTGAATTTGTACATTTTTTTAAGGCAGACTCTATGTCATTATAAAATTCCTCTATACTATCTTCACTGGATTCTCCTGTTGGGGCATATACTTGAATAAGATTTATGCTAAAAGGTCTGCCACTCAATTTAACTAGTAGAACTCTGTCCGACACGGCCCAATATCCTTGAACAGATTTTGATGTTTTGTGGTCCAAAATAATTGCCACTCCCCTTTGTCTATCTTCACCTCCAGAATAAATAATCTTAAAATCTATCTTGATGCCTGCTCCTCCCTAAAATATTATTTTTTTTCTCTTTCTATTTCTTGTTTTATGTTCTCTAATTTTTCGTTTAACACCCTAACGTTCCATGTTGCTAATTTTAATGTCACTGTCTTTGTCTTGCGATGATCAGTCTTAAGGCGAATAATAATGTACTAGGCATTTTTAAAGAGGCAGTTTGCCGGTGCTTTCCTCTATGGCAGTAACCGTACTGGTAGTTTGACCGCAGCCATTGTCTCACGAAAGAGATCCTCTGCCTGCCGTCACGAAACTTGAGACCATAACCAACAAATATCTGTCGGCTGCCTTCAAAATGCTGACACAGGTTCTTTAAAGTCGGCCAACAATAGCCCTTCGTTGTCAAAAAAAAAAAAATGCGCTCAGCATAACCTTACCAGTGGAAACCTGTAACTTGAATTTTTTTGGCTTTTGGTGATCCTGCATGCTTCCATTGCATGATCTCTCTTTTGCTGCTCGGCTCAAAATGGTGACACCGTGATTCATCGCCTGCCACTATGTGGAAGAGAAATGCATCACCCTCCACTCTGTAACGCAGCAAGTGGTTCAAACGCCATCCTATGCGTTCCTCTTTTTGATGGTCGGTCAACATCCGTGGTACCCACTGTGAACACACCTTCCGATATTGCAGTTTCTTACGAATGACCTTTTGAATTGTCCCAATTGACACAACAAATTCTTTCGCTATCGAGCGTATGCTTCGACAACGTTTTATCTGTACTGCTGCCTCAATTTTGGCGATGGTTGTTTATCTGTTGCAACAATATGCGCTTGACCCAGCCGTCAAAGATCTGCTTTGAACTGAAGTTCTTTCCTAAACATTCCTGCCCAGTCTGTCACTGTTGTCTTTGGCACACATTTGTTACGTATGCTACCTGCATTCTTCAATGAATGTCCGCTAGTCAACATCCTTAAAATAAACGAAACTGAATCGCCGCTCGGTGAGCTTCTTTGGACGGATTTTGGATCACCCCGACAATTTTCTCATCGGTCAGAAACATAATCTATGCATCATGAGCTGATAAGCACGTGCTCTTGTATTCATTGGACAGCAATTATCACATGACTATAACATGATCATGTTCAACGTATGCAATTACGCGCGGTGCGGCACGAACGGATTTCAAATGAACGCCCCTTATATATATATATATATATATATATATATATATATATATATATATATATATATATATATATATATATATATTCATTGGCACCTTGCCGTCTTGACAGACGATAGTTTGTGCTTTAAAAAGGCATAATAACTTTTACCTATGGCCAATTTGCGCTGTAAATGTCCGTTCACAGTGGGTGCATGTGAACACGTGTTCATTTCCACCATCATGCACCATTTTACGTCTCACACGCTCGGTGTGTGACTTATCTGCAATAATTTCCTCCTTTGTCTTTATTCCATTTCTGATGGTTGCCCTTCATGCAACACGTTCAGCGGCGACTTGCTCCGAATGTGAATTATCAATGCCTGTATCAATCATGTCCCGCTTACACACATCTTTGTATCGTAGTAGAGGCCGACACTGAGATCTCTTACCCACCTGTAATTCACCAAAAAAGATGTCCTTTGGTATTCTACCATCATCCATCCTTATAAGATGTCCTATCCATCTAAGTCTACGAAGACTGAGCATGGAATATACTGTCACACAACCTGATCTTTCCAGTACTTCAGTATTTGTGATTTTGTATTGCCACTTAATACCAAGAATTCTTCGCAGACACCGCATATGAAAGCTGTTTAAATGTTTCTCTTGGTGTGAGTAAGTTGTCCAGGTTTCACTGCCATAAAGAAGAGTACTAAGGATATAGGCTTGATAGACAAGGACTTTTGTTTTTGCAGTAAGCTTCCTGTTCTCCCAGACTCTTTTTCTTAACCTGTTCATTGTTGTTGCTGCCTTACCAATCCGGATGTTGATTTCCTGATCTAGGGATAATTTGCTATTTACCACTGATCCTAGATATGTAAAATAGTCTACCATCTCTAGTTCGGCGTCGTCAATAAAGATTGATGGTACCCCATGTGCACCTTGTGACATAGTCTGTCTTCTTTTTGCTAATTGTTAAACCAAATTCAAAACAAGCATTGGAGAATGCAGATAGTAGACATTGCAATTCTTCCTCAGAGTGGGTCGTAACTGCAGCATCATCTGCAAAAAGCAACTCTCTGATCAGTACCCTCCTAATTTTGGTCTTGGCCTTCAGTCTTTGAGCATTGTAAAGGCTGCCATCTGAGCGTGAGTGAATGTATATACCACCATCCTGATCACGAAATGCATATTTCAGTAGAAGTGAAAAGTATATTCCAAAGAGGGTGGGAGCTAGTACACAACCTTGCTTAACTCCACTCTTGATTTCAAATTCTTCAGAAGTTGCACCATCACACTTGATTATACCCTTCATGCCTGTGTGGAACGATTCCACAATGGATAGAAGAGTTGGTGGGCAGCCAATCTTCTTTAGTGCCTTGACCAGACCCTCACGACTGACCAAATCAAATGCCGTATATATATATATATATATATATATATAATCTGCAAGCCGGCTCCCTGGCGAATGTCTTAAGGACGCTATTCGTAATCCCGTATACTCATGTACGAAACACAGCTGCGCGAGATTCGGCAATGGATCGCATCGCGTTGGTTTCTTACGGAAAGGTATGTGAGTCGGTCGTTCAAAGAGCAATGGCATACTACTGAACGTAAAACTTGCCAAGAAATCAAAAACTGAAAACAGCTGGAAAATGCTGGTGTTGACTGCAGTGTCCTGTAAATACGCTATGCAAAAAAAAAATACTCTGCATGTAAAAATAAGTAAAGTAAATCTCCCCGTTACATGCCTGAAGGCTCATATGTCGCAAGACGCATGGTGTGGTCAGGTTCACTCCGACTGCATTTACTTCCGAACACATTTCCTGGTACTCATTTTAGGCTCAGAAACCAGGGCAATGTTTGTTTGTTTTTTGTTTTTGTTTTAATTTAAAACTCAAATCGGAGTCTCCGTGGTCAAGTCAATAAGCCGCATGTCTCGCGATTTGAAGGTTGTGGGTTCGATTCAGGGCTACGTCTTTTGGTTCACGAGTGCAATGTTTTTATTAGAAACCTAGGTGTGGTCGCTGGAGCTACGGAGTTTGTGTTTTGTGCGAAACTGTCGGTAGGTCGGCCTGCTGAAAGAGACCGAGCCATCTGGGATGAATTCCGGTGCAATGAAGTCAATCAACTTATCCTTTAAACCCTTTTTAAAATTTGAATCTACTGAAGTGCTGATCGAATTCTTGACCACCGATACGGCACCGTGTGTTGCCGCGATTTCCATTTTTCTGAACAGACGGATGCGTGGATGGGTGGGTGGGTGGGTGGGTGGATAGGTGGGTGGGTGGATGGGTCGTTAGATGAATAAATGGATGGGTGATTGATAGATGGATGGATAGGTGGGTGGGTGGATGTATGGCTGGGTGGATGGATGGATAGATGGAAAGGTAGGTGGGTGGATGGATGGAGAGATGGATGGGTAGATGGAAGGGTAGATGGATGGATGCGTGGATGGATGGATGGAGATGGATCTATGGATGGATGGATGGATGGATGGTTAGATGGATGGATGGATGGATGGATAGGTGGGTGGGTATATTGATGTGTTGGTGGGTGGATGGATAGGTGATTGGGTGTATGGATGTGTGGGTGTATGGATGTGTGTGTGGGTGGATGGATGAATGGATAGCTAGGTGGGTGGGAGGGAGGTTAATGGATGGATGGATAGGTGGATGGGTGTGTGGATGGATAGGTTGGTGGATGGATGGGTGGGTGGGTAGATGCATGGATAGGTGGGTGGGTGGGTGGGTGGATAGGTGGGTGGATATGTGGGTATGTGGGTGGATGGATGGGTGGGTGGGTGGAGTGATGGGTGGATATGTGGATGTGTGGGTGGATGGATAGGTTGGTGGATGGATGGGTGGGTGGGTAGATGCATAGATAGGTGGGTGGGTGGGTGGGTGGATAGGTGGGTGGATAGGTGGGTGGATAGGTGGGTATGTGGGTTGATGGATGGGTGGGTGGGTGGAGTGATGGGTGGATATGTGGATGTGTGGGTGTATATGTGGATGGGTTGGTGGATGGATTGATGGGTGGGTGAGTGGGTGGGTGGGTGGAGGGAGGGATTAGTGGGTGGGTAATTGGATGAATAGGTGGATGGTTTTATATTTGGTGGAATGGATGAGTGGATGGTTGGATGGATGGCTGGGTGTGTCGAGGAATGGGAGGGTGAGTGGGTGGATGGATGGATGGATGGATGGATGGATGGATGGATGGATGGATGGATGGATGGATGGATGGATGGATGGACAGACTGGCGGACGAATGGATGGATGGAGGATGGATGGGTGAATAGAAATGATAGATATGTGTGCGCGTGTATGTGTGTGTATGTGTGTGTTATTGGTTATTGTGTGTGTAGTTCAATTTACCAACAGTCCTGCAGTACAGTACACGAAAACATCGTCATTGTTCAAACTAACGACGGACTAGATCACTGTGCCCCTCTTTACGTTGAGAACTTTTATTTTGAGAACTGTGGATACAGCATGAAAACTCATATTTCACCCTAGCGTTGGAGCAAAACTTAGAGACCAATTAATTTCAAGAACGTAAGAACCGCTGACAAAACTTCCCAGCTCTTTGCTATGCAATCTGGCTTGTTATATGCGAGTTCACGTTCCTGCTCTACAAACATGCAGTTATCTCTGGCATGCCTGCACATAATTATTGTGACATCGTTGCATTTTCAGGGATGTGTATATATGAAAGAGAGGGTAAGTGTGTGTGTGTGTGTGTGTGTGTGTGTGTGTGTGAGAGAGAGAGAGAGAGAGAGAGAGAGAGAGGGAGAGATAGAGAGAGAGAGAGAGAGAGAGAGAGAGAGAGAGAGAGAGAGAGAGAGATGTAAGCAAAGCTGTGATTTTGTATTACATTCCCTATGATCTAATCACAAATAGCGAGCATCTGTTGGATCTTGACCCCAGGACATGCTGGTGTGGTGGGACACGAGCAGGCAAACAGACTGACCTGGTTCAATCTCTGAGTGGGGTACTGGCGCACGATACTGCAGATGTGGTCTGGGCACTGTGGGATAGTGTGTATACTACGTCATCTCCAGGAGGAATACGTTGCACAGTCTTTCATCCTTGTCCAAGCTTAGAAACGAACGTAGTGTTTAGTGTGCAAGAGTACTGGAACTTCGCATCTTTTACAGAGACATAACAAGATCATGATTCAAAGCATCACATAGGAGTGGTTGAGATTATGCCTTCTTCTGCCCGCCCTTTATCTCCCGTTGAGCATATGCCATCAAACAAACCACACCAAGTCATCTTATATTTTGCTATCTCCTGCAGCTCCCTCCGTGTATTCCCAACATTAACCATCTCTGTCTGTAGTTCTCTTCTCTGTATGTTTCAGGTCTCCCGCTATGTCGTTTGCTGTGTGTGTTCCAGACAAGAGTGTGTCTAGTTATAACATGTCATCGAAGAGGTCAAGCCGTTTAACTCGGGCTCCTAAGGTTGTGAGTTCGATTCCGGGCCGCGTCCTTCGATTCACGAGTGAAATTTTTCGGAGACTCCTGTGGGTCGTCGCTAGAGCTACGGAGTTCGTGCTTTGTGCGACGCTTTCCGCCCTGCGGAAAGAGACCGAGCCATATGGGATAAAACCCGGTGCAATGAAGTCGATCCTGTCGACTTTTAAGCGACTTTTTAAGTCCTGTACCGCCCTTGCTGTCTGTCCGAATTACAACATAGTTTTGCCATTCCAGGCATCAATCCTGGAGCTTTTCATAGGTGAAAGAAATTTAATCAACGTCTCGAACTTCTTGCGGACTTCTCCGTAATACGTCGTAACTCTTTTAAAAGACTATTGCCTGGGTAGCACAGTAGGTAGCGTGTCTATCTCATAATCGGCAACCTTGCCTTCCTTTCCCCTGGATGGCTGAGTAATTTTGTTTTCTTTACGATTTGTTCATGGCAAACTACTAAACGTAAACTTGCCCAGGAATCACGAACAGCCAAAAAACGCTGGGGTTGACTGCTACATCCTGTGAAGAATATGCAACTAACTTTTAAACTTTATTCATGGTTGGTGCGTGTGGAATGTGTCAACGTGATGGGTCAGCCTGCCCTAAGCCCAACATTCCTTTCTCTCCTCCTACGACATGCGTGATATCGCGCAGTGTCCCTATTTCTTTTTTTTTCTTCTCTGCTTAGTTAGTTAGTTAGTCGCGGTTCCAACTTCACGGCAGCAGTCGTCCCAATTATACTCCGTTCCTGTGCAAGTGAATATTACTCGAAATGCTCCTCACTGACCTATGTTAAAAGTGGAACTGACAGGAGTCTCGACAAATCAGCAGCCCACACAGGCACACTGTGCGTAATGCCGCCATCAGAATGCCAATACAAAAATCATCCACGATGGAAGCGGCAGTCACTAGAAAACCAGCAGCCACACATTACTGCATTAAAATTCGAGAGGATCGACTTCACTGCCCCGGGATTTATCCCATATGGCTGGGTCCCTATCGGCAGGGCTGCCCACTAAAATCATCGCACAACGCACGAACACCGTATCTCCAGCGACGACCCCAGGAGTCTCCGAGAAAAATGCACGCGTGAACCGAAAGAGGCAATCCAGTCAATTCCAAGCGACAGGTCGACCACCATCGTTCCGAACGTGCAGTTCATGCTACAACAACCGCGGACAGATGTAAAAACATTCCAAACAAAATTCACATCTCACAGTGTCGCCCCACGCACTCATTTCAGTAGCAGGGCGACGGAACCATGCACTACCATTCCGTCATGAGGAACATGCGACTGCAAACTGTAGTCAGAAGTATAAACACTCCAGAGGCTTAATGGTTGGAATGCCTATCCGCCTTGTTTGTTTATTTTTCTCTTACGGGCCCCAGTTCACAGGGAGATTAAGCTTGGAATTGTACTGTTTCCTCCACGAGTTCTTAGATATTTCATTGTCAGGAAACTCCAACTCGATGCCCAGATTGACATGTATGTTTGTAAAGACCGAGTCATAACAATGTGATGTCCTAAGCATAGCGTAAGAACCGTCGCTGCTGGGCGATACGAACCGTTGATTGCGTCCTGTTATCTCACAGAATGAGGTCTCTGGTGACACAGTGGTCAAACACACACAAACAAACACTAGAGCTGGTAACACAGTAGTCCTGCACACAGAAACAAACGCTGGAGTTGGCGTTGCAGGTTGATCTGTGTCCCGGTGTTTGATCATGTCCGCAATACATTTCATATTCGTCCTGGTGTTGGTTATCCTGGCTTACACGTTGCAACAGCTTGTGTATTCATCCGATGACTCTCAACCTGGGGATTACCTTGCTACACGCCTTAATGACAGTTATGATTACATCATCGGTAAGTAATTATCATCATCATCATTAGTTAGTGCCCTCTCCGCATTGAAAGTCGACTGTAATAAATACCCAATACTTCTTTTCTAGTGCATCACAATACCACCAGAGAGGCTCTTACATTCTCATGTCTTCATGTTATCTCCCCACACGTCACTGTGTCTTCCTCTTCCACGCGTGCCTTTCCCTCCATTTACCTCATCGTTTGAAAGACACGATGTTGTTTCATCTTACTGAAGCACTTCAGTAGTCTGCTCTAGATCTCAGTCTTTTCGTTGATGATATTTTGTTCAGTCCTAGCTTGTGTAAGGCTCATACATTATATTTTACAAGTATCTTTTTGCCTCAGCCCCATGAGCACATGCGGCTGCTTTATGAAAACAGCCTGTTTAGCAATTCCTTACTACTGTTGATACTGCACGCGGGCTTTTAGATTCGGCGGCTCTGAGGCTTACGAGTTCCACAATCTCTCCGACATCCTGAGTTCTGGCTTCGAAATCAGCCTCAGACGATTTGAAAGCAGACCGCTGTGTGTAGATTTTGATGGCTTGAACGTCTGTAGTTCAGACAGCAGTAACAAACTACTGAACGTAAATGTTACCTAGTCATTCACAAACAGCCCAAATATGCTGGGGTTGAGTGCGATGTCCTGCGCAGCACATGCAACTAGCTTTTCGAAGCTTCTCGATGTCGTCAAACAGGAGTTAGCTATTTCATCTCTTATTGTTGGTTGCCCATATCCACTACTACGCCTGCGTTTTCTTCGCCCTTTCACCTCACCATTTGAAAAGAAAGATGTCTCTTCATCTATCCTTACAAGTTAGTCGTACATGCTTGACAATACATCGCAGTCAATCCTAGCATTTTTTTTTTGGGGGGGGGGAGGAGGATGTTTGTTACTTTTAGGTAAGTTTACGTTCAGTAGTTAGCCATTTCTTTTTGAACAATCAGCACGTCTACAATTGTATGAAAACCAGCGCAAGGCATACTGCTTCCAAATCGCCCGCAGCTGTTTTTCGAACACAGTATGCAGGATTACGAATTGAGTTCGATACCCCCTTGCGCCAACGCCGGCCATATATCCCAAAGACTTTAATCGTCAGTCAACAAACTCACTCTTGTCAGTGATTAAATATTATTTTTCAGTTATTTTTTTTTCTTTCACTCGATTTTAACTCGAGCATAGTCCTAACACATGCTGTCACCACAGGTAGTTTATACTGCTAGTGAGTGCACTAGGCTCATTTATGCATGTGGATCAGCTGTCCTGATTACCAGTGTCCTTCGCCACCAAGCGAACCCACCCCGACTTCTGAGGTGCTTGAAACGTACGTCCCCTGGCCAAGAACGAGACGTCAACATTGAAGTCCAACTGACCGGCCGGTGGAATGAACCCGCTACAGTCACCAGAGAAATTTGCTGGATGTTGTTGTACTCCGCTATGTTCGCCTCAGCCTCATGAGCCTGTGAGGCTACCTTCTAGAAACAGAGTCTGTTTCTGTGACTGTCTCCTAGCGATGATCGTATGCCAGTCTTTCAGATGTTGTTGTAGGTTCCTCTGAACCTCCAGCTGCAGTATATAAGGATGGTGGTGTATACATTCAGAGTGGACAATGAGTATACAGGCTGGAAAACATCTGATGGCTGTGGAAATGTGGTTTCTGGGGACAATACAAAGAATACCATGGAAAGACAGAAATACCAGTCACCAAGTCCTATTTTAAAAAAAAAAAAAAAACAATCATAAACTGAGCATAGCCTACGATGGGTAGCGTTGTGATGTTCTGTTGTGATAATTTGGTGTGTCCAGTGTGTGCCGCGTGGTTACACGCCCGCTTCACACGCGTGATCCGGGACTGTTTCCGGATCCGGTCAGGGATATGCACTACTGACGAGCTCAAATGAGGGCGAAACTCGAGTATAGTGCTTCCATATTGACGTGGATAGGCCTTAGTTTCATACCAGGATGCGATCGGCGTTGCCAGTAGTGGGTTGTGCTCAATATTTAAATCATAAACTGATTAAAGAAATTAAAAGTAGACAATCATAATATTTTAGTCATGTTATGAGAAGAAATAAGTTGGAGAACTTTATGACAACTGGTAAGATCGACGGGAATAGAACAAGGGAAAGGTAGAGAAGTAAATACCCGGATGGCATGGCCACGTGGCATGGTCGAAACAAGAACATTGAGCTGATCAACAACTCTGGTGATCGAATGAGATGGAGAAACATGACCGCCCACGCTTATCGGCATGTCACGATGATGATGATGATGATGATGATGATGATGATGATGATGATGATGATGATGATGATGATGATGATGATGATGATGATGATGATGATGATGATGATGATGATGATGATGATGATGATGATGATGATGATGATGATGATGATGATGATGATGATGATGATATACATGCACTCATGCATGGATGGCGGTCTCTACAATGCTCAGAGATTGAATGCCAATACCAAAATTAGGAGAGTACTGATCAGAGAGTTATTTTTTTGCAGATGATGCTGCAATTACGACCCACTCTGGGGAATAATTTCAACGCCTACTATCTGTATTCCCCAATGCTTATTATGAATTTGTTTTAACGATTAATAAACAAGGAGACACAGATTATGACTCAAGATGCAAATGGGGTACTATTAATCTTTATTTACAACGCAGAGCTGGTGATAGTAGATCAGTTTATCCCTAGATCAGGAAATCAACACCAGGATTCATAAGGCAGCAATAATATTCAGAAGGTTAAAACAAAATAATCTGGGAGAACAGAACGCTCACTGCCAAAATATAAGTCCTGGTCTATAAAGCCTGCGTCCTTAGTACTCTTCTTTATGGCAGTGAAGTCTGGTCAACTTACTCACACCAAGCGAAACGTTTAAAGAGCTTTCATATGCGGTGTCTGCGAAAAATACTTTGTATTACGTAGTAAGTCAAAATCACAAATGTTGAATTATCGGAAAGATCTTGTTATGTGGCGGTTCGTTTCATGCTCAGCATTCGTAGACTTAGATAGGACATATTAGGAGGATGAACGATAGTAGAATACCAAAGGATATCTTTTAGTGAATTACAGATGGGTATAAGATCTCGGGCCGGTCTCTCTGGCCGAGGGGTTACACCACTTTCTCCGTAATCCCGTTTATCGCGCAGTCTCGTAGCGGGTGAGAACTGGGAGCGGTTCGTACCCCGCTGGTGACTTGCGGGATAACTGAGCCGGCCGCTCAGAAAGCAATGGCGAACTACTGAGCGTAATCTTGCCAAGAAATCAACAGACAGCTGAAAGATGCTGCTGTTGACAGCGATGTCCTGTAAAAGGATATGCGAATTAAAAAAAAAAAAATAAGATCTCGGGGTTGGCCTCAACTACGGTGCACATATATGTGTAAGCGGGACGTGATTGATCTAGACATTGACAGTGCTCCTTGGGAACAACTCGCTGCTGCACATGTTGCGTGAAGGGCAAAGTTCAGAAATGGAATAAAGACAAAGGCGAAAATGATTCCAGATAGATTGCACACTGAGTGTTAGTTAGTTAGTTAGTTAGTTAGTTAGTTAGTCGACAGATCATCCTCATTGCACATCGAACCATTCAGTCCATAAGTGCTCGGATCCCCTCCTCAGCAAATCCCGCAACGTGTAGCGGCTAACGACGCCAGTTCTGTGTTGGTTTATCAATCTTCTTTGGCTTCCTGCGTAGTGTTCTTGTTTGGCCACCCCTCTTTTAATTTTCTGCTCTCGCAGTCTGGCCATTGTTGTAGATTCACATTCATCACTTGGTTCTCGCAAAAGTCTTACTTCTCGTAGAGCATTCAGAATGTCGGCCTGGTCGATGGCGCGTCCGCCCTCCACAGTAGCCTCACCTGCGAGCTTGTCAGCCCGCTCATTTCCTTGTACTCCCGCATGCCCTGGCACGAAGATGAAACTAATCTTTGCCAGTCGAGACCGCTCCAGAGGCAGCAACCATTCTCTTCGGATCGACCCCCCCCCCCCCCTCTATCCTCTTGATCATGTTCATTGAGTCGCTAAGGAAACAAGCCCTAGTGAATGTCTGTGTCTCGAGCCATGTTATTGCGTTACTTACTGCCATGACTTCCATGGTCAGGCTACTTGTGGTTTCAGTGAAAGCACCAGAGTCCTCCTTCACAATTCTCCCTCCGGCCCGAGCTGTAAAGGCCCATGAGCTTCTCACATGTCGGACGACCGACCCATCTGTGTAGATGACCGCGTCACCGTCTAGCGAATTCTCGAAAATCAACGCTTGTACTTCAGCCTCAACAGCAGCCGGATTTTCTTGTCTGCATTTTCTATCTAGTTGGATGCAAACTGAAAAGGATGTGCAGAAGTCTGTTGGCGCTTGCACCCACTCCTCGCCAGGTTCTAAGTCCTCAAGTGAACACACCTGTTGAAGAATGTCTTCCGCTTGACCCATCCACGACCGTCCTCTTTTTAACCTGCTGCCCTTCACCTTCCTAATTTCACTATGCAGTGGATGTTGTGTGTTTGCGTTACTTCTGAGGTAGGCGCATGCCCTGCAACCTTGTATTCTGAGTGTGTGTGACTTCAGATGGTGTGTGATGGTGGAAATGACCATGTATTCACGTGCAACCATCGTGGACAAACATTTATCGATCGAATATGTTTGAGCAGTCACATTCGCTACCGCCATGTGTTATACAGTAGTTGTTATGCCTTTTTTGAAGCACAATATAACAACCTATCGTCTGTCAAGACTACAAGGTACCATCATCATATATGTGCGCATGTGTGTGTGTGTGTCTGTGTGTGTGTGTGAGTGTGTGAGTGTGTGTGTGTGTGTGTGTGCGTGCGTGCGTGCGTGCGTGCGTGCATGCATCCATGTATGTATGTATGTATGTATGTATGTATGTATGTATGTGGGTCCGTTCTTTATGCTTTCGCGAACGGTCTATCCGATTGAGATGAAATTTTCTACATGTTTTCTTTTCATTCCCGTGCAACCAACTGTCATTGTTGTTTTTTTAGTGTAAATCAGCTAATTACTTACTAAAATTTAATATTAAAATTACATGTCTTAACAAAAGAAAAATTATATAAAGGGACATAACCTTTAGTAGCATTGCTATATCTTAGGTTACGTCCCCTGGCTATAGATAGATAGATAGATAGATAGATAGATAGATAGATAGATAGATAGATAGATAGATAGATAGATAGATAGACAGAGAGATAGACAGAGAGATAGATAGATAGATAGATAGATAGATAGATAGATAGATAGATAGATAGATAGATAGATAGATAGATAGATAGATAGATAGATAGATAGATAGATAGATAGATAGATAGATAGATAGATAGATAGATAGATGGATGGATGGATGGATGGATGGATAGATAGATAGATAGATAGATAGATAGATAGATAGATAGATAGATAGATAGATAGATAGATAGATAGATAGATAGATAGATAGATAGATAGATAGATTCCCGCCAGAGACTGGGCGAAGCCGGGCCGGGTCAGCTAGTAAGACATAAAATGCTCCTCATTTCCTCATGTTAAAAGTGGAACAGACAGCAGTCGCGGCAAACCAACAGCACGCACAGGCACACATGCAACAAGGTCGCTGCCAGAATGCCAACGCAACAGTCTGTCACTAAAATTACGGTTCATCGTCGATGGAAGCGGCGGTCACTATAAAACAAAGAATATTAACACTGTAATCTCAATGCATGGCGTAAGAAACGACTAAGGAGGTTTCGGCCCGTGAATTATCGGGAACCTTAAAGGAAGCAAAGAATAGTATCACCCTGTAACTTACCTTACATGTGGAAAGAGTTGACAAAGGAGGGTTCGGCTTGGGCTAGCTTCCCCACTCAGTAGAAAGAAGAAAAAAAAGAAACGTTAGCAGTTAAATCCAAACAACCATGAACAAATCTAAAAATAAAGGAAACAGAATAACGAAGCCAACCTGGAGAAAATAATGATCTCCTAGAGGGCAAGACCTAAAATAGCCTGGGTCACAGATTGTCTTCCTTTCATCATCATCATGTGCCATGCCAGCTGGCATAGGCGTTTGTGTCTCTCCCCAGATCGCGGTCTTTAGTGTTCTGGATCAACTCTGCTGATGATATTCCTCCATGCCAAGGTCTCAGTCCATCCAGCATCATTTCTATTAGTGGGCCTCTGCCTCTCATTGATCTTTCCAGTTGTCATGATTTCTCCAACGTCCCTCTTCTCATAACACGACCAAAGAAATATGTTTGTCGCTTTACTGTTTCTTGTATGCAATTTCTAATTTCGTTAGTCTCTTTCGGGCAATCGTCGTTAGTTACTCTGGCAGTCCACGGAATTCGCAACATTAGTCTCAGGAAATATGTCATTGTCGCTTCCAAATTCTTCCTAAATTGTTCATTTAGATTCCGGGGACGCAGAGGTGTTTCCAAGGCACCAGGGCCGGATTATATACTGGCCAAGACCTATTGACGCGTCCTCATCGAGCGTCCTGGGCAACAGGTCCCTTCGGGGTCCTGGCTAAAGTCAGTAGGATCGCCGATTCCTCCGAAGTCGGAGAGTGTCTGCCTGTACGGCGAGGAACCACCAGTCTGCACACCAATAAGCGAGACATGGGACAACGGATACTCACGCAAAACTCAGGTCCTGTATGACATCACACTGATGTTGGACAACAGGATGCCTTCATCCGACATACAGGACTTCGCGTTGGAGCTCAAGCCAACGAACACAAGCAAGCAAGCAAGCATTTAGATTCCAAGATTTACCGCCATTCGACAAATCAGGTGCTATATAGCACTTCATCGCTCTCTTTTTTGCATTGAATGATAGTGACTTATTGCATAGGATACTTTTCATGTTCTGAAATACCTTCCTGTCACCTAAGGAAAATCCACAAGTCAAAAGAAACAGAGGAAGGCCTAAAAACACATGGAGAAGAGAAGTACTGACAGAAATGAATAAAATGAGCAGGGCCTGGACAATAAGCATAGGATAGGACGCTCTGGAATACGCTGCTTTATGGCCTATGCCCAAAAAGGAGTTGTAGGGCGAAAGAAGAAATAAAAATCGCGTTAATGCAGGGTGTATTTTTAATTACTGTGGGGTTTTGAAAATATTGCCCTTTCAAGTTGTGTATTTACCTAGTATGTTCCATGAACTCCACAGTAGGTGAATATAAAATTTGGAACAGAAATATTTTTTTAAAAAAACACAGACATTAAAAATACACTCTATATAACCATTTAAGACTTACATAATGCTATGTGTATTACGTTTTGAGAGGTATACATTTACAAATTATACGTTACATAATGTCATTAGAATTTTATTTTAAATGATATACAGTTACAAATTATACATTGCATAATGCCATGAGAATTTTATTTTTAAAGGTATAAAATTACAAATTATACGTTATTAATGCCATAAGAACATAATTTTGAGAGGTATCTATTTAGAAATCATACACTATAATTGAAGCCGTTCCTATTTTGTTTAGTGGGAGCTGGCTCCGCTGGGTGTGTCCTGGCTAATCGGCTGTCAGAAGACAGCGGCGTCTCCGTGTTACTTCTGGAGGCAGGGGGAGATGACCGCGGGGACCCCACAATAATGACCCCAGGCTACGCCTCTCGACTGAGGCACTCGAAATTTGACTGGGAGTACTACACAGAGCCTCAGAAACACGCACTTGGAGGTTATAACGGCAAGGTGGGTTGATCTTTGTTAGGTGTTTTGTTAACTTCCTCACATATATAACTTTCAGAAAGTTCATGAATATTTCATCAATAGTCGTTAAGTACTAACTTATTTCAGTTAGCATTAGTTGAAAAGAAGAAGTAACAAAGACATTTATGATCTGTTTATGTCCCCGCTAATCACTGGTATCATGAAGGCTAATAGACTACAATGGCTGGGGCGTATAGAAAGAATGGAAGATAATTTTTTTTTTTTTTTTTTTTTTTTAAGCATATCCTTTTACAGGACTTAGCTGTCAACACCAGCATCTTTCAGCTGTATGTTGATCTCTTGGCAAGATTACGCTCAGTAGTTTGCCATTGCTTTCTGAGCGGCCGGCTCACATACCCCGTATGTTACTGATGTGATTCGAACCACTGCTGATTTGAACCGTCATCACGTTAACCAGCGAGAGTATACGAGATTACGGAGAAAAGTCATAACCTCTAAGCCACGAAGCCGGCTATGGAAGATAATAGGGAAACAAAACTCGCTTACACTCAGGAAATAAATGACCGTAGACCCCGAGGTAGACCAAGAAGACGGTGGAGAGATAATAAATATACAGACCTACAAGCACTTGGAATCAACGACTGGCAAGAGAAGGTCAACCAGAGAGACGAATGGAGACGGATTGTATCTGCAGCAAAGTACCTCAATGGCTCGGAACGCTGAAGACGAAGAAGATTACCTTGCTTTGAACTCAAGCATAGTACACACGTGCTACAACAACAAAAACAACAACTACTACTACTATTACTACTACTACTACTACTACTACTACTACTACTACTACTACTACTACTACTACTACTACTACTACTACTACTACTACTACTACTATTACTGCTACTACTACTACTACTATTACTACTACTACTACTACTACTACTACTACTACTACTACTACTATTACTACTAACTACTACTACTACTACTACTACTACTACTACTACTACTACTACTACTACTACTACTACTACTACTATTACTACTACTACTAAAACAACAACAGCTACTACCACTACAACCGCAACCACAACAACAACAGCAGCAAATACAACTACTACTACGACTACAACTACTACAGCTATAAAACCAACTACTACTACGAGTTGCCACTACTAGTGAGTGCAGTCATATGATTTTGCATGTGGATTAGTTTTCCCTATTATTAATGTCCCTCGCCATCAGGCGAACCCACTCCGACTTCTGAGGTACTTTTAATTTTGCGTCCCTAAGTCCAGGAAAAGAAGTCAACACTTTAGTCTAGTTATCCGATCGGTGATATGACCCCCCCTCCCCCTAATCCGCGATCACCACAGAAATTGTACACACGAGCTTATTTTAGTCCCGCTTTATAAGTTAGAAGAGTAACCAATGACTTTGTTATTCTAGTAGAGATCCTACTGGCCGCGGGGCAAGGCTTTAGGCGGGACTTCGAACCTCAACAGTATGTTGTACACACGGGGACATAAACTAGACTTCGATCGCTGGGCTGCATCAGGAGCAGATGGGTGGAGCTTCAAGGATGTGCTGCCTTTCTTTATCAAAGCTGAAGACATTCAAGATCCGGACCTGGCTACTTCCGGTACGTTTTCAGTGATGATGTGTGCTACAGTGGTCGATGTTGCCTTTGTGGGCTGTCGAGTTGATACCTATCATCTTGTGGGAATGGCATGTCGAGTTGATTACTACGTTGTAAACTACATCTTGTGGGAGTGGAATGTCGATCTGATTCTTTCGTTGTGAGCTATATCTTGTGTGAGTGGCCTGTCGAGTTGATTCCTTAGGTGTGAGCTACATCTTGTATGAATGGCACGTTGAGTTGATTCCTCCGTTGTGAGCTACATCTAGTGGGAGTGGCATGTCGAGTTGATTCCTTTGCCGTGAGCTACAGTGGTGGATCTTGCGTGTGTGCAGGGTCGAGTTAATTCCTTCGTTGTGAGATACATCTTGTGTGAGTGACATATCGAGTTGATAGATTCGTTGTGAGCTACAACTTGCGGGAGTGTCGTGTCGAGCTGATTCCTTTGTTGTGAGCTACATGTTGTCTGTCTTGTGTGACTGGAATGTCGAGTTGATTCATTTACCGTGAACTACAGTGGTCTATCTTATGTGAGTGGCATGTCGAGTTAACCCCTTCGTTGTGAGCTACAATCATCAACGTTGCGCGAGAGGAATGTCAATTAAACTCATTCACTATGAGCTAAAGTTGTCGATCTTGCGTTGGTATAATGTCGAGTTGATTCCATCGTTGTGAATTAAATTGTCGATTTTAAGTCCGTGTAATATCCAGCTGACTATTTCGGTTATACTCCATTTACAACAGATACAGCCACAGCAATAACAATGCAGTATCGACGAATGGAACTGCAAACAGCATCACTTATATAACAATAGTAGATGCAAAGCAATTTACCTTTACATACGCCGTATATCGTATTGGTATATTGTGCTCAACCCAGATTCTAGACTAGACCAATCGATACTCGGTATGTGATGTGGTCAGCTGACCGTTAGACATTTCCTGTCACCGATGTTAGGTTGGGGTTCCATTCTCAACAACACTGGCGACTTTAAAAGAAGTCGTATGGGGGATAACTGTATTAATGCAGAGGTTGGAGGTCGGCGTGGTCAAATCTATAAGAACACTCGCTCTTAAACTTCCGGTTCAACCCCGACACCGGTCAAGTTGGACTAAAATGTTGACTTGGGGACGTAAACTACAAATATCTCTGAAGTCAGAGTGGGTTGGCCTGATGGCACGGGATACTGATAATAGGGAAAGATAATCCACACGCAAACATCAGTCCGGTGCACTCTCTAGCATTAGAGGTAGTAGCACGTGTATGGACTACGCTTGGGTTCAAAGCGAGGAACGCAAAAACACTAATAATAATAATAATAATAATAATAATAATAATAATAATAATAATAATAATAATAATAATACAGGGTGTATTTTTAATGAGTGTGCAGTATTTGAAAATAATGCCGGTCCAAGGTTTGTATTTATCTATTATGTGGCATGAACTTTAAAGAGGGTCGATACAAAACTTGGACCGGCAATATTTTCAAATACTGCACAGTCATTAAAAATACTCATTATAATAATAATTACGCGTCAATTTATGAAGTAAGAAACTTGTTAAAAATTAGTTATAATACAAAACAGTTATGTCATGAATGTTGTCAACGATTATTTGAAGAAATGTCGGATTCTGAAGATCATCGTATCATTTCTGTTCTCACAGAATACCACGGCAAAGGTGGGCCACTCAAGGTGACTGTCCCGAAAACGGTGCCAGTTTCCGACTACATCCTGCAGGCCGGCCTTGAACTGGGACTGGAAATCAGCGACCCTAATGGGGCCAATATGAGTGGTCAGAAATTGTACATTGATTTCACCAGGGGATATTTTACGATTGAGGGTTTCGTTGCTGTTCTGTTGTTGGGATTTTTAGTTCTAGGGTGTTGGGGTATCATCACCAGTCAGGTCCCGTCTCCACTATGAAGGTTGGCTACAATGGATCACCAACATTGTCTGTGTCTCGCCCTAATTGTACATTCTGTCAGATTGATGTTCGTCCATCTCTTGATGTTATCTTCCCACTTGTATCATTGTCTACCTCATGCTCGCTTGCACTCAATCTTGCCCTATAGTATGGTTTTTATAAGAATGTTATGTCTTTTCATGGCCGAAATATTTCACTTGCCTCTTTTTTTTTTAATTTCTTTCATCAACTCTCTTTTCATTCCCAGTTTTCTTGAACCTCTGTATTTTGTTGGTTTTGTTTCATGAAATACGTCATATTGTTATGTATGTCCACATCTTAAGGGCATCTATTTGGCTTTCTAGTTGCTTGTTCAATGTCCAGGCTTCCTCGCCATACAGTTGTGTTGAATATACATAACATTTGACAATTCTCACTTTAATGCGTTGTTAATCTCTCTAGACGTTAATACTGATTTCATGCTGCTGAAAGCATTTTGTTTGGCCATTCCTATTCTCTTTTTAATTTCTATTTCAATTCCGCCATCTTCTGTTACTGCATGTCCACGGTAGGAGAAATGTATTACTTGTTCTAGTATCTCCCCGTTTACTCTGATGTTTATTGGTGTCCTTTCTTTTCCACTGCTAATTATCATTATTTTCGTTTATTGTATGTTTATATCTAAGCCACATTCTGCACTATGCCTGTTTACATGATCCAACAGTTTTTGTAACTCTTGCCCGCTTTCTGCTGGTAACATGGTATCGTCAGCATACCTAAGGGGGTATGGAGTCTTCTTTTGTCAAAGAAGAGGTAAGGCACCTTCTTCCCTTCGCTGGAACACGGGACATTCACTATACAAAGTGAAACAATGGGTACGGGTGGGAGACTGAGCTTGAGGGCAGCTGACAAGGTAGTTCTGGTCCCAGGTTCGTGAAGGTAGATAGAGGCTGTCTTTACAGCACAGGTTGAGGATTGTTCGGACCACGGGCCGTATAAGGCCCGCGAATACTCTTGGTCTGGCTCTGCCAAGGCAACCGCAGGTGGGGTTAAAAACGCATTAAATCTAGGCGGTGTATTAACAATTATCAAAAATTATGTTAGTAGCATCGGGTAGTCAGTACCTGGTTAGATATGACTGAGCTACCTATATGGGGCGTTCATTTGAAATCCGTTCATGTCGCACCGCGCGTAATTGCGTACGTTGAACATGATCATGTTATAGTCATCTGATAAGTACTGACCAATGAATAAAAGAACACGTGCTTATGGTCCCATGATGCATAGGTTCTGTTTCTGACTGTTGAGAAAATGGCCGGGTTGATCCAAAATCCGTCCAAAGAAGCTCAAAGAGCGGTGATTCAGTTTTTTTTTTTTTTTTTTTTTTTTTTTTTCATTTTTGTTTTTTTTTCATTTGAAGGATGACGACCAGTGGACATTCATCGAAGAATGCATGCAGCGTACGGTAACAAGTATGTGTCGAAGACAACAGTGACAGACTGGACACTAATGTTTCGGAAAGGACGTCAGTTCACGACAGATCTTCGACGGCCGGGTCAAGCGCATATTGTTGCAACAGAAAAAAAAATAGCCAAAATTGATGCAGCAGTACAGATGAACCGTTTTCGAAGCATACGTTCGCAAACGAAAGAATTTGATGTGTCAATTGAGACAATTCAAAAGGTTGTTCGTAAGAAACTGCAATATCGGAAGGTGTGTTCACAGTGGGTACCATAGATATTGACCGATCACCAAAAAGAGGAACGCATGGGATGATGTTTGAACCACTTGCTGCGTTACAGAGTGGAGGGTGATGCATTTCTCTTCCGCATAGTGGCAGGCCATGAATCATGGTGTCACCACTTTGAGCCGAGCAGCAAAAGAGAGAGCATGCAATCACCAAAAGCCAAAAAATTCAAGTTACAGGTTTCCGCTGATAAGGTTAGGAGCGCATGTTTTGACCAAGAAGGACTATTGTTGGCCGACCTTAAAGAACACGGTGTCAACATCAAATCTACCCACTACTTGCAAACAAGCTGCAAAAAGCCATCAAGAATAAACGACCCGGCATGCTTTCTCGCGGTGTGATTTTTTTGTGCGATAATGCTCGTCCGCATGTCGCAAAGATTGTGCAGGAAGCATTAGCAAGGAAGAAGTGGGAAATTCTGCAACATCGAACCTATAGTCCTGATTCATGTGATTTTTATTTGTTCGGACCTATAAAAATAGCTCTCAAGGGACAACGATTTTACACAGATGCAGACGTAATGAACGCGGTAAACACTTGGTTCAGTGAGCAACCGCAATCTTTTTTTGAGGATGGCATTCGCCGCCTACCTAAGCAATGGGATGTTTGCCTGAATGCCTACGGCGACTTCTTCTGACCAACCCGTGGTGCATAATTCATTCAAAATGGAGGCTTTGTTTAATCATACCATATCTGTTAATGTTTCTTTCATGCATTTGTAATAAAGCCATTAGAACGGGTTTCAAATGAACGCCCCTAATATTACAGTAGAGGTACTAGCTGCTTTCTGCTAGCGCCGAATGT
>OY992876.1:332355536-332368036 GCA_963921405.1 Cepaea hortensis | reverse complement strand
CATTTGTCGCAATGAGAATATCATATCAGTGGTAGACCGGTTCTGTCGAAAGCCACACGGTGATTCGGGGTAGACTTGATCTCCTAGGACTTGAAGTCTGCGCAGAACAATTCTGGCAAATACTTTTCCAACAATACACAGAAGTGAGATACCCCTATAGTTGTTGCAGTCGCTCCGATCGCCCTTGTTCTTGTACAGTGTTATGATGCTTGAATCTTTGAAATCCTGTGGGACTTGTCCTTCTCGCCAGCATAGCTCTATTAGCTGGTGGATCTGTATAGTGAGTGTGTCTTGCCCACTCCTGATAACCTCTATTGGAATCCCATCCTTACCTGGAGCCTTGCCAGATGCAAGTTCATTTATAGCACACTTAACTTCTGTTATGGTGGGAAGTGTGTCCAGGTGGTCAAGAGTTGGTAGAGCCTCTATGGCGTTGAGGGCATCATCCGCTAGTTTGGTCTCACTTGAGTAAAGCTCCAAATAGTGCTCTACCCATCTGTCCATCTGCCGTTTCTTATCAGTGATGATTTCTCCAGTCAAGGTTTTCAATGGTGCACTTCTTTTGATCACTGGACCACAGGCTTTCTTTATTCCTTCATACATGCTTCTTATGTCTCCCTTATCACTTGCGATTTGAATGGACTCACATAACTTGATCCAATAATCATTTGCACACTGCCTGGCAGCCTTTTGCACATCCTTCCTAGCTTGCCTTAGCTCACTCAGAGTGTTACGCGTTGGTCTTTCCTTGTTTCTTAAGAGAGCTTTCTTCTTCTTATCAATCAAGGGCTGCAGAGTCTCGCTGTTGGCCGCAAACCAGTCCTGCCTCTTATGATCCACAGTGCCGTAAACCCCTACGGCAGTTTTATAAAGAGTTTCCTTAATTTGACCCCACTTTTCATTTACTGTACAATTTTCTGGTGTATCAGTGAAAGCGTCTTCAAGTTGCTGTTGAAACTGAAAGCACTTTTCAGGATCATGAGTGTTAATAATATTAATCCTGGGGCTAGATTTGTGTTTAGCTGTGTAGATTCTCTTTGGTCTCAGTCTAACCCTTGCAACAACCAAAGAATGATCCGTATCACAGTCAGCACTGTGGTAACTACGAGTCAATGATATATGGTTCAGATGTTGTCTTCGTGTGATGATGAAGTCCAGCTGGTGCCAATGGCCGGATCTTGGATGTTTCCATGTGACCTTATGCATCTCTTTTGTTTTAAAAAAAGAGTTTGTAATACATAGGTCATTACTGGTGCAATGCTCCAGCAGCCTTTGCCCATTTTCATTCATGCGACCGATGTTGTATTTTCCAAGGCACACTGGCCATGAACTCGAGTCCTTGCCCACACGAGCATTGAAATCACCGAGCATATAAATGTAGTCAGATTTTGGAACTGCCTTGATCACCGAGTCTAACTCCTCATAGAACAAATCCTTCACATCATCAGAGGAATCGAGTGTCGGTGCATATGCAGTAATAATGGTGGCAAACCCACAAGAGGTTGCCAAGCGCAGGGACAATAGTCTTTCATTTCCTCCTGCTGGAATTTCAATCATTCCCAGTAGCGAATTCTTCACTGCAAAGCCCACACCGTGTTGCCTTTTTTCTGCCTGCCCTCTACCCTTCCAGAAAAAGGTGTAGTTGTTTTCCCTGAGTGACCCTTCCTCAGCGAGGCGAGTCTCCTGCAGGCCAGCAATATCAATGTTAAGACGATTGAGTTCGGCATCAATCACAGCCGTTTTTCTCACATCGTCAATATTGGTCAAGTCAGTGGAAAATCCTGGACACATGGTTCTCACGTTCCAGGTTGCAAGCCGTAGCTTGAGCTTTCTATTTTTATTTTTGTTTGTACCTGGTGCATTGGTTTTACAGCCTGCGATTCAGATTTTGTCCTAGCCCCAAGCACCCATTGAAGCAGGCAGGCTGTGGCGGATCAGCACCCAATTGGCTGGGGGCTGCCCAGCTTGAGGCGGGCGGTAGCTGATCAGTGACACCTATAGGTGTCTCCCACCGTCAGAGGCAACGCGTGGCGCCCCATGTCTACGCCAACTGACAAGGACTTATAACCCGTAACAGTTGCCTCTCGCTTTGATTCCGAGACCAGTTAAGACCAGGGATGGAGTTATTGCCTCTCCATAGCACAAAGCCTGGGCTAAAATATAGAGATCATGTGTTGCCCATGCAGCATGATCCCTCTCTCGGCCTGCCTAGTTCACTCCAGAGGAAAGGTAACACCCCTACATCTGGAACAAGACAAGCTGCAGAAGCTGCCGGATCAGCAAAGCAATGCTCTAACTGTCCGCCTGTCGGAGCTTCGATCCTAGACCAGTCGCCAACCAAGGCTTAGGGCCTGGTCTGCCCTGCCATGACAATTTTGTCTTTAGCTTGCATGTCCTCGCACCAGGGTAAGACTTGTACCCTCCCAATTGCGCTCTTCCGCCCGAAGCCGTTGGCACAATGTGGGGTGTCGGGTTTGGTAAACGCCGCCCAACGTTCGGCGCTAACAGAAACCAGGTAGTACCGTCTACTGTTATACAGTAGCTCAGTCATATCTGACTAAGACCTGGACTCCACTATTACTACTGCTGCTACTACTACTACTACTACTACTACTACTACTACTACTACTACTACTACTACTACTACTACTACTACTACTACTACTACTAATACTACTACTCTACTACTATTACTACTGCTACTACTACTACTACTACTACTACTACTACTACTGCTACTGCTACTACTTCTACTACTACTGCTACTACTACTAATAGTATTACTACTATTATGAGTAGTACAAACGTTTTTCGTGATTTGGTTATAACAAAGATCTCCGTGTTACATCTGTTTGTGTGTTTTTTTCTGTTTGTGTAGTTGTTTTCATTCCCCTGTTGTTGTTCAACTGTGTCAATACTCCGCATGTCGTGTCAGTTGGGTTGTTGTTTTTTCATGTGTTTACACCTTTAGTGGTTGTCTTCTGTTGCCTTCCCAACCTGTTTGCCAGTGGCTGATGAGGAAGGATTTTCATCACGTCTTCTTTGGTGGCAGTCCTAGGAAGAACTAATCCTGAGAAATCCAGGTGTTCATGCTTTATACCGATTGTCCCTTGTTATATAAATGGTTGTATCCCTCTGGAGATGGCACTTCGGTACCGTTTTAGGAGGCCAGTATCTAGAATAACCTAACTCAAATAGATGCAAGCCATATGCAGGGCTAAGAAAATCTGATGTCAGTGCTTCGGATTTAAGAGTTAAGAGTCAGTCTCCCGGGGGTTCATCAACCAGTCAACCAACAGCCAAACATTACTGCATAAGGCACACCCAGTTAGTTCAGCATACGGGCGGCCGCCATTTTTCTGAACATGCAGTTCACGCTACAAACAACCGCGAACAGATTGACTATGAATGAGGTAGTTCAGTTTTCGAGACATTGATGATGTTTATGAGCGAGTTTTCTTCCATGCTGAGATCTTGTAGAATGTCTGCATGTTTCTTCTTCTTGGTCCACCATATTCTCAGAATCTTTCTGTCACATTTAAATTCACAAGTCTGTCACATCCTTCTTTAGCGGTTACGAAATGGCCCATAACTCGTATTCTAATTGTAATACGTTTCATAATGCGATCAAATATTGACGATTGTCTTCTCCTGATTTTGAAAATCATTCCTTTGTTTAGTTGTTGTTGTTGTTGTTGTTGTTGTTGTTGTTGTTGTTGTTGTTGTTGTTGTTGTTGTTGTTGACAGCGGCGGCTGCGGCGGTGGCGGTGGTGGTGTCTTCTACTTATGCCGATAGGCGGTGTGGGGAAGAGTGAGTTGAATTCTAGCTCTTGTGACTAGCTCCTTTCCTTCAATTCCCTCCATATTTCCGTGACTAGTATTGTCAATTCGGTCTCCCAGGCGTGGGTGTTAAGAACGTTGTTCGTAATCCCGTATACTCTTGAACGAAACACAGCTGTGCTAGATTCGGCAGCGGACTGCATCGCACTGGTTACTTACGGAGGTATGTGAGCCGGTCGTTCAGGAAGCAATGGCAAACTACTGAACGTAAAACCTGCCAAGACATCAACAGCAGCTGAAAAATGCTGGTGTTGACTGCAATGTCCTGTAAAGAATATGCGGAGGGAAAGAAAGTATTGTCAAAGATCAAATAAATTTCCTACCAGTTTGCTAGAACTGTTATAGCTTCCTGGCCTATATAACATTGCATGCCTTCCAGGTTCTTTTCCAAAACAAGAAAGCTGTTGGCGTCGAGATGGTCCACAATGGAAGGAAGGATACAGTGTATGCAAATCAAGAGATCATCCTGTCTGCCGGAGCAATCGGATCGCCACAGATTCTAATGTTGAGTGGAGTAGGACCGAAGGACCACTTGAAGAAACTTGGGGTGAGTCAGTCCAGTGTCGAAATTACCCGACCAGCTTAGTTTACTTGAGCTGTTGAGTAATCCCCCCCCCCCCCCCCATTTAAGTATATTTCAGCATTTAAGTATGTTTCAATATTTAAGTATAATTCACTATTTAATTATATTTAAGTATTTAAGTATATTTCACTATGTAAGTCTACTTCAACATTTTAGTATATTTCATCATTTAAGTATATTTCAACATTTAAGCATGTTTAAGTATGTAAGTATATTTCAGCATTTATGTATATTTCAGTATTTAAGTATATTTCAGCATTTAAGTATATTTCAAGCATGTCAGTATATTTCAGTATGTACGTATATTTCAACAGTTATGTATATTTCAGTATTTAAAAGTATTTTTACATTTTAATATATTTTAGTATTTAAGTATATTTCAGTATTTAAGTGTATTTCAGCATTTCAGTATGTTTCAGCATTTAAATATATTGCCGTAGTTAAGTTTACTTGGGCAGTGGAGTTTTTTTTATTTTTTAAGCCGTTAAGTCTATTTGAACAGTTTAGTTCACATGAATATTTAACTATACTTAATCAGGTAAGCTTACTTGAGCTGCTAGTCAAACTGAGCAGTAAATTACTTACCGAGTTATATTTATTTCAGCAGTTAAGTTTAGTTGAGCAGTTACATGTATTTCAACAGTTAGTTTTACGTGAACGTTTTGTTCTTGAAGTTTAGATGGGCAGTTAAATTTACTTCAACAGTTAAGTTTACCTGATTGTAAATTTACTTCAGCAGTTACGTTTACCTGATTAGTTAAATTGAATATACCTCAGCAGTTAAGTTTAGCAATGGCATTTTAGTCTACAACCACGATGACCACAAACTGAGACGGACAAGCGTGATGACCATACATTGTGACAGACAGGAGTGATGACCATTATCTGTGACAGACACGCATGATGGCCATCAGCTGAGACGGACAATCAAGATGACCATAAACTGTGACGGACAAACATTATGACAATAATCTGTGACAGACAAGCATAATGAATATAAATTGTGACGGATTTGATGATGTGACGGATTTGATGATCATACACTGTGACGGACAAACATAATGAACATAAACTGTGATGGACAAACACAATGGCCTTAAAATGTGACGGACAACATGATGTATATAAACTGTGACGGACAAACATAACGACCATAACCTGTGACGGACAAACATAATGGCCATAAACTGTGACGAACAAACATAATGACCATAAACTGTGACGGACAACATGATGAATATAAACTATGACGAACAAACATAACTACCATAAACTGTGACGGACAACATGAATAATATAAACTGTGACGGACAAACATAATGACCACAAAATGTGATGGACAAAGAGGATAGAGGAGGGGTAGATCCGAAGAGAATGGTTCCTGCCTCTGGCGCGGTCTCGGCTGGCAAAGATTAGTTTCATCTTCGTGCCAGGGCATGCGGGAGTACAAGGAAATGAGCGGGCTGACAAGCTCGCAGGTGAGGCTACTGTGGAGGGCGGACGCGCCATGGACCAGGCTGACATTCTGAATGCTCTACGAGAAGTAAGACTTTTGCGTGAATCAAGTGATGAATGTGACTCTACAACCATGGCCAGACTGCGAGAACAGCAAATTAAAAGAGGGGTGGCCAAATAAGAGCACTACGCAGAAAGCCAAAGAAGATTGATAAACCAACACAGAACTGGCGACGGTAGCCGCTACACGCTGCGGGATTTGCTGAGGAGGGGATCCGAGCACTTATGGACTGAATGGTTCGATGTGCAATGAGGATGATCTGTCGACTAACTAACTAATTAACTAAATGTGATGGACAAACATAACGACTACAAAATGTGATGGACAAACATAACGACCACAAAATGTGACGGACAAACATAACGACCACAGAATGTGATGAACAAACATAACGACCATAAACTGTGAAGGACAACATGATTACCAAAACCTGTGACGGACAACATGATGACCATAAACTGTGAAGGACAAACATAATGACCATAAACTGTCGGGGACAAAGATAACGGCCACAAACTGTGACGGAGAAACATAACGACCATACACTCTGACGGACAACATAATGATCATAAACTGTGAAGGACAAACATAATGACCATAAACTGTCGGGGACAAAGATAACGGCCACAAACTGTGACGGAGAAACATAACGACCATACACTCTGACGGACAACATAATGATCATAAACTGTCGGGGACAAAGATAATGAACACAAACTCTCGGGGACCAACATAACGACCATAAACTGTGACGGGCAACATGATGAATATAAACTGTCCGGGACAAATATAACGACCATCACCTGTAACGGACAGCATGATGACCATCAACTGTCGGGGTCAAACATAACGGCCATTCTTTCTGTGGCTCAGATTCCACTGGTGGCCGACCTGCCTGTTGGGGCTAACTTACAAGACCACCTGTACTTTGAGTTCTGTGTGGGCATCAACCAGACCTTGACCGCCAGCAAGAAAGTGCAGGGGTCGTGGTATACTCAAATGCAGCACAAACTGTTTGGATCAGGTACTTAATAACATAACACAAACTGTTTGCATCAGGTACTTGCAAACATAACACAATCTGGTTGGATCAGGAACTTACAAACATAACACAAACTGTTTGCATCTGAAACTTACTGTAACATAACGGCCGTCTCTCTAATCAATGTAATGGTACCAAACAAGGTCATTTGTACCAGTCTCGATGTAATTCAGTTCACAACATCAATTAAGGACATCAGTAACTGTCCTCAAAATCCTCGGCCTCATCAATCAAACATTGACATCTGCAATTAGGACCACGATTCCGATCATGGAATCCAAATAAGACATCTCCCGCAACATAGCGTCTGCTCTCGGCAAGGTGATGGCCGGATCAATATGCAGTTGAAGCAGATGTAGGAACAATTAGTAACGCACCAACCGTCCTATTCCAGACGACCTAAACCGTATTGATCGTACAGTGGGGCATCATTAATGCCTTTATGTACTTCGTATGTTCCAAAGAACAGACATTCCAACCCGCAAATGACAATTGACCTGCCTATGTCTTCAACCGTTATAATTAAAGAAATTCACACATATTTCACCGAGCAGAATTTCCAACAGAAATTTTATTGAATATGATTCAATGACATCCCCATATGCAACACATTGATAATATAGCTTCGAACGCTAAACAATATCAATGATACAATTTCCACTGGCCATCTAGAAAAAGCATACAATTTCCTCTATATCAACATATATGCCAGGCAATCTACTGATGTAACATTCCCGTACTGACATCTTATTCTCTTCTTAAATTTTCCACCTCTTTACTTTCCGGCTGTTATTCTTGTTCTACGTCCTTACTTTCCGGATGGTTCCCCTTCTCTAACTGTCTGTTGTTAACCTGTATCATTCCCCTGTCGTCGAATGTTGTCATCCCTAGTGACATCACAAAGATTCCCTACGTAAATATAATATTTTTTTTAGTGTATTCTCCTGCAACACAAAGTGGGATATTCTTATGAGTGTTTTCTGTCTCCCCGGAGGTCCAAACGTAAATCCTTCTCTCATTTAACCCATCATCAGGACAGTGGAACCTGTCGCCTTTCTGTACCCAGCCTATTCTGTAGCATTAGGAACATAACACAAACTGTTTGGATCCGGTACTTACAAACATAACACTAGTTGACTGTCAACATTGTTATTTTCTGTATATATTATATATTTATTATCTTTTCTCTTATGGTTTGTATCCATAATGAATAATCGGTGCACGTGCATTCGGGACAAGCTATATAAGAGCTCGCTCTCGTCCAGTATAAGTCGAAGGTCAATGAGGCCGGCTGTCTATTGTTATAATCCATATCCAACTAATCCAACTTTTAAGACGAATGGCCCCCTTCAACCATCGACTGTATCGATTTCGTTGTATTTGGGACTTTATGTGTAGCTTGTATTTTGTCTTTCGTAGATTGGGCTGCTTGTTATCAAAAATTCCAAAAATTCCTGGAGTTCCACCTATTTCCCAGTCTTGGGTTGTCTTCGAATATTCTCGATCTTCTTTGATTTTGTGTGTCGTTAGCGACTCAATAGTTCGATCTTGGTGGAGAGTGATACCGATACATGGCCTCCCTACACACTCGGTCTTGGTCTGGGTAGTCTTCTTCATCCTCTTCTATTTCTTCTTCTGTTGCTTCTTCTTCTGTCGTGGGTGTTTGCATTTTCTGATTCGGATGTTTCGTTCTGTGACTTGAGCAGTTCTATTTGTTCTCGTTCTTCTTGGATCTGTTTAAGAGTTTCTTCTGTCTTTTTTCTTTCTTCTTGAAGTTTTGATAGAGTTTCTTCTGTCTCAGTCTTTATTGCAGCCATTCGAGCGACATCCTGCTCAATCTTCTGCTGAACTTGCTTCACTTCGCCCAGGATGCGCTGAACGGCTGTTATCTGTGTCTCTTGTGTCTTGTCTTTTTATTCCTCTATGCTTTTGAACTTTGATCTCAGGACTTCAGTTGGCCTTCCAATTGCACTTTGTCACTTTTTGTAAGTCGATTAGTCGCCTCGTACTGCTTCCTAGCCTCTTTATTAAATTAAATGTTTGCATATCCCTTACATGACATTGCTGTCAACATCAGCATCTTTCAGCTGATTGTTGATTTCTTGGCAAGATTACGTTCAGTAATTTGCCATTGCTTTTTAAGCGGCCGGCTCACATACTCCGTAAGTTACCGACGCGATTTGAACCACTGCTGATTCTCACCGTCGTCACGTTACTTACGAGAGTATACGAGATTACTGAGAAAAGTCGCTAACCTCTAGGCCAGGAAGCCGGCTGCCTTTTTATAGGGCAGGTTATTTTTCCATAGAAATCCATATTACTGCCCTTGACTTCTTATAGATCATGGCTTGCGGGACTGTTTAGGGAAGAGGTCAGTACGGTGCAGTGTATGGAGCAACTGAATGGTTACGTCATGCATTGTTTGACGCTCGGTGAATGTCTTGTAAACACCACGAATATGTGCAGCTGGGAAATCGGGGATAGAACTGCCTCACTAATGTGGGTATACTTACAATGTTTACTTATCCAGATGTCATCAACCGGTTCACAAATTCGGATATCCCAAAATTGTTTCATCATCCGGATAAGATACAACTAATCATATATGTGCGTATTTTTAAAGATGCTTCACTCAGCATTAATTGTACAGGGTGTATTTTTAATGACTGTGCATAATTTAAAAATAATGCCGGTCTAAGTTTTGTATTTACATATTATATTGCATGGACTTTACAGAAGGTGAATACAAAACTTGGCAATATTTTTAAACACTGCACAGTCATTAAAAATACACCCTATACAAGGTGCCCCCCCCCCCCCCCACCATGAAAATGCTACATGCAAAATCGATAACTGATATGCGAAAGATGAGTGGTTGGAAGGATCTACTGTAACATGGGCTTGCCTGATCAAATGCTGACACTTTGAAAATACAGTTTGTTCTTTTTTTTTTTTTTTTTTTTAAACTGCCGGAATCCTGTACATGCACGTGGGGAACGTAACCTGCGCGAGAATCTGTAGCGGTTCTCACCGCGTTAGTAACTTACGGGGTATGTGAGCCGTTCGCCTAGAAAGCAATCGCAAACTACTGAGCGTAATCTTGCCAAGAAATCAACAATCAGCTGAAAGATGCTGATGTTGACAGCGATGTCCTGTAAAGGATATGCGAAAAAAAAATCTCTAAGTTGGTCAGTTATCCGGACATCCCAGAACTTTTCACTTTTGTTGGCATGCTTAACCTCGTCTCTCATTAGGAAACTCGAGAAATCTTGACTTCCAAAGGTATCCTCAAATATTTCACCTATATGGATATCCTTAAACTCGTCACGTTTCCCGTCATTCTGCCATTCTTGTCTTTCATATCCCAACATTCCGCTTACATTCCAACATTCCTCTTACACTGCAACACCCCTCTTACATCCCAATATTCCTCTTACATCCCAACATTCCTCTTACATCATAACATTTCTCTTACATTCCAACATTTCTCTTACATTCCAACACCCCTCTTCTTCTTCTTCTTCTTCTTCTTCTTCTTCTTCTTCTTCTTCTTCTTCTTCTTCTTCTTCTTCTTCTTCTTCTTCTTCTTCTTCTTCTTCTTCTTCTTCTTCTTCTTCTTCTTCTTCTTCTTCTTCTTCTTCTTCTTCTTCTTCTTCTTCTTCTTCTTCTTCTTCTTCTTCTTCTTCTTCTTCTTCTTCTTCTTCTTCTTCTTCTTCTTCTTCTTCTTCTTCTTCTTCTTCTTCTTCTTCTTCTTCTTCTTCTTCTTCTTCTTCTTCTTCTTCTTCTTCTTCTTCTTCTTCTTCTTCTTCTTCTCTTCTTCTCTTCTTCTTCTTCTTCTTCTTCTTCTTCTTCTTCTCTTCTTCTTCTTCTTCTGTCTTCTTCTTCTTCTTCTTCTTCTTCTTCTTCTCTTCTTCTTCTTCTTCTTCTCTTCTTCTTCTTCTGCTTCTTCTTCTTCTTCTTCTTCTTCTTCTTCTTCTTCTTCTTCTTCTTCTTCTTCTTCTTCTTCTTCTTCTTCTTCTTCTTCTTCTTCTTCTTCTTCTTCTTCTTCTTCTTCTTCTTCTTCTTCTTCTTCTTCTTCTTCTTCTTCTTCTTCTTCTTCTTCTTCTTCTTCTTCTTCTTCAGCGTTCCGAGCCATTGAGGTTCTGTGCTGCAGATACAATCCGTCTCCATTCGTCTCTCTGGTGGACCTTCTCTTGCACCCCTCTTACATTTCATAATTCCTCTTACATCCTAAATTTTCTCTTACATCCCAACATTCCTCTTAATTTCCAACATTCCTCTTGCATCCCAACATTCATCTTATATCTCAACATTAAACTTACACCCCAACATGCCTCTTACATCCCAACATTCCACTCACAAGTCAACATTCCACTTAATCCCAACATTCCTCTTATATCCTAACATTCCTCTTACATCCAACATTCCCTTTACATCCCAAAGTTCCCCTTACATCCCAACATCACACTTACATCCAAACACTCCTCTTATATCCCAACATTCCTCTTACATTCCAACATTCCACTTACATCCAAACATTCCACTTACATACCAACATTCCTCTTACATTCCAACATTCCACTTACATCCCAACATTCCACTTACATCGAAACATTCCACTTACATACCAACATTCTTCTTACATTCCAACATTCCACTTACACCCCAACATTCCTCATACGTTACGTCTGCATGGCGAAGTGGCTAAGCGGTTAGCCTTGTTCTCAGACTGCCAGAGTTCGTTTTCGTCATTTGCTTCTCTAGTGCAATGTTTTCATCAGTCGCTTCTCTAGTGCAATGTTTTCGTCATTCGCTTCTCTAGTACAATATTTTCGTCATTCGCTTCTCTAGTGCAATGTTTTCGTCATTCGCTTCTCTAGTGCAATGTTTTCATCAGTCGCTTCTCTAGTACAATGTTTTCGTCATTTGCTTCTCTAGTGCAATGTTTCCGTCATTCGCTTCTCTAGTGCAATGTCTTCATCAGTCGCTTCTCTAGTGCAATGTTTTCGTCATTCGCTTCTCTAGTACAATATTTTCGTCATTCGCTTCTCTAGTGCAATGGTTTCGTCATTCGCTTCTCTAGTGCAATGTTTTCGTCATTCGCTTCTCTAGTACAATATTTTCGTCATTCGCTTCTTTAGTGGAATGTTTTCGTCATTCGCTTCTCTAGTGCAATGTTTTCATCAGCCGGTTCTCAAATGTAATTCGCTTCTCTAGTACAATATTTTCGTCATTCGCTTCTATAGTGCAATGTTTTCGTCATTCGCTTCTCTAGTGCAATATTTTCGTCATTCGCTTCTCTAGTGCAGTGTTTTCGTCATTCGCTTCTCTGGTGCAATGATTTCGTTAATCGCTTCACAAATGTAATGTTTTCGTCATTCGCTTCTCTAGTGCAATATTTTGTCATTCGCTTCTCTAGTACAATGTTTTCGTCATTCGCTTCTCTAGTGCAATATTTTGTCATTCGCTTCTCTAGTGCAATATTTTGTCATTCGCTTCTCTAGTACAATGATTTCGTC
>OY992876.1:332300536-332353036 GCA_963921405.1 Cepaea hortensis | reverse complement strand
TTCGGCAGAAACAATTAAAACACATAGTCACGGGTATTGTTCAAATGTGGGGCATTTGTTATCAACAAAGTTATTTCAAATTTCAAAACGAAATCTTTCTGTATTCTGTATTGAACGAACAATACAATATTGTTAAAATATAATGAAACCTTATCAATTAGGGACTTCCAGCCGATTTTATGCAAACATCTCAGTGGTTTATATGTTGTTATGTCTTTTCATGTGTTTGTTTGCTTATTAAGATTATGGCCGAAAGTTCCAATGTTTTCCGTAATTCTCTTTAGTAAACTTCGTGTTTCTTATATTATTGAATATAGGTATTAATTACTGCAAGAGATTCATCAAGACACGGTCCCTGCAGAGACTGGGCGCGGTACATGCAGATGGATCTGGTCACCTGTGTGGTGAGCACGCCTATGACACGGACAGCTACTGGGCATGCATGATCAGACACAAGATACACACAATCTACCACTGCTCTGGGACATGCAAGATGGGCCCAGCCGATGACCGGACATCAGTAGTGGACCCTCGATTAAGGTGGGTGGTTGTCTGATATACACACACACACACATACATATATATATATATATATATATATATATATATATATATATATATATATATATATATATATATATATATATATATATATGATGAAAAACATTCTGAGCAATAAAAAGATGTCAATTGGAACGAGAAAAAGAGTGTTGAGGTGGTACATACAGCCTGTTCTTTTGTATGGATGTGAAACTTGGACAATCAGCAGTCAAGCTGAAAAACATTTGATGGCTACAGAAATGTGGTTTCTGTGGAAAATGCAAAGAGCACTATGGACAGTTAGAAAAACCTTGACCAAGTACTACAGGAGACAAATGAAAATCGTAGACTGATTAGAGAAATTAGACGAAGACAGTCAAAATTTTTACGACATGTTATGAGAAGAAATGGGTTGGAGAACTTATTGACAAATGGCAAGATCGAGGGGAACAGACCAAGAGGAAGACCGAGGGGAAAATACCTGGATGGCTTGGCCACGTGGCATGGACGAGACAGGAACACTGAGCTGATTCACGACTCTGGTGATCGAGTGAAATGGCGAGTCATGACCGCCCACGCTTTCCGGCATGGCACATTATATATATATATATATATATATATATATATATATATATATATATATATATATATATATATATATATATATATATATATATATATATATATATATGCGGCCATGCGGTTAACCCTGGGGTGCACCACAAAGGACACACCAATTATATGCATGAGGCATATCCTGGCGCTACCAACAATGACGGTTAGGCATAAGGTCCTTCAGGCCAAATGGTACCCGAGAGTTGTTGCAGATAGGGATCACCCGCTGCATGCAGCAATGGATATAGTCAAGGGTCATAGACTAAGACGAGGCAGGTCCTGGATGGCACAGGCAGAACTTTATATACGTCAGTGTGTGTGTGATCTAGAGACCATCAATCGTGGAAGAGAGTGGGTTGAAGGTCCGGAAGACATGACGGACTGGCACAATGTAATAATAACACTGGGTCGTGAGTGCAGAGAATGGGCAGCGGGCCGCACTGAGCTTGAAGTGCAACAGCTGATTCAGAGTAACACGCATCAAGGTGGCATAGTCATCTACACCGATGGGTCAGTGGTGAGAAACAGACGTAGTGGTTGGGGCTTTATTGCACAGGCTAATGGACGAGTCTTGTAAAAGGAGAGTCTGGTATATGAGACTGGAGCATGAGAATGGAGGTGGAGGCAGTAACAGCGGCATTATGTTTGCTAGAGGAGACTACTGCAACAGACGTATTCATTACGGATTCAAAGGGTATGCTTAGTAAGGTGGAGAAAGGAATGTTTCGTATGGAATGGCTCTCGTTGCTTCAGAGGTCACAGATTTTTAGAATTGTATGGATATTTTGCCCTGGCCGTGCGGGGGTGCGGGGGAATGAACAAGCTGATAGGCTAGCAGGGAATGCACCTCTTGGTGGCAAATTGACTATGGACAAGGAGGAGGTATTCGTGCGCTTGGGGGACCAGGTGGAGAAGTTGGAGGAACAGATTGAGAACCCATACGTGGAAAGAATGAGTGCTTGGGTGCGTGCTTTGTTTTCATTTACCTGCCATCCCACAGAACTGTGTGACTTACTTATTGACTCGTTATCGTTACGTTTTCTACCCAGCTATGCACCGCTTTACAGAAATCGCTAGGGGCTAGGTCCACTGAAAACCCACCTAGGCGGGAGACATTTCGCGAGTGACGCCGAAGTTGAATTGAAGTGAAAACGTGTTTAGAAAACAGAGCACGCAGTTCTATGCAGTCGGTTTGGGAGAACTGATAAAACGATGGGATAAGTGCATCAATGTTGGTGGAAATTATGTTGAGAAATAAAGGGACAATGTATAAAAATAAACTAGTTTCAAATTGTTATCATATTTAGTTATTTTTCTACAGCCATTTGTGACTTACGTATTCACTTACCCTCGTAACTACATTCCTTGGCTGTCGCGAGTATGACTGATCACACCAATTCGCGCTGTAAATGTTCGCCCATAATTTATGCATGTGAACACATGATCACTTCCACCATCACGCTCCATCTGATGTCTCACTCGCGAGTTGTGTGACCTGTCTGCAATCACTTTATCCTTTATACCATTTCTAATCATAGCCCCCCCCCCCTTTTTTTTTTTTATTCCAGTGCCATCAGCAGCGACTTGTTCCCAAGGTGATGTGAATATATGATAGAACATATATATTTAACGGACACATAAACCGTCAAATACAGAGGTTCTAGAAAAACTGGGAATAAAAAGAGAGTCTATGAAAGAAATAAAAAAGAGACAAATGAAACAATTCGGCCACGTTAAAAGACACAACAAGTTTATAAAATACCATACTGGAGGGTAAAGTTAAATACAAGTGAGCATGATGTAGACAATGATACAAGTGAAAAGATACCATCGAGAGATGGACGAACAGCAGTCTGACAGAGCAGTCTGTGCAATTAAGACTAGAGAAAGACAGTATCCATTGCAGCCAACTGATTAATGGAATGATTGATTGTTCTTCTACCTCCACTCCCCAACAGAGAATCTTAACTCTTTGATTACAGTTGATTTTCAGTGCAGAAATGACAATTTCTTATTGATTGCTGGATTGATTGATTGATCGAATAAGTTATTGTTCTTGTTTCCCTTCATTCTCTATTAGAGAATCTTAACTCTTTGATTGCAGTTGATCTCCAGTGGAAAGATGGTTACTGGTTGATTGATATATTGATTGTATCAAGCAGATCTGAAAGAGGCTAATGAAACTAGAACATTATATATAACAATAAGAAAGAGACAAACAGCTTTCTTTAGTCATGCGATGAGAAGAGAGGCATTGAAGAGCATGGTGACAACTGGAAAGATCGTGGGTGAAGAGAGGCAGAGGCAGACCAAGAGAAATGATGTTGGATGGATAGAGACGGTGGCATGGAGGGACATCATCAGCAGAGTTGATCCAGAAAACCAAAGACCGAGATCTGCGGAGAGTCATGAGCGCCTACAATATCTGGCATGGCACTTAATGATGATGATGATGATGAACAAGCAGATAGATACAGATAGACAGACTGACACGACACAGCTAATTAGACAAACAGACACATATCTTCATAAATCATACATTTAAAGCGCAGCGTGATTGGTTGTTTGTGTTACATTGTAACCATAAATTATACATTTACATCACATCGTGATTGATTGATTGATTGATTGATTGATTGATTGATTGATTGGTCGTATTAAAATGTTTCCATTTTACCTTATCGATAAAAGATCTGAACTGTTGTCCCTCCTCCCCCCAGGGTACACTCCATTCAAGGGTTGCGTGTGGCAGATGCCTCCATCATGCCTTACATAACCTCCTCCAACATCAACGCCCCGGTGATCATGATCGGCGAGAAGGCATCTCACATGATTCGGGAGGACAGGCTGGGATAGACAGATTCATTAAATAATTCCTTCACCCTCGGGTAGTGAATTAGTCATCTAATTTCTCGGATAAGGACGTGAAATCCCCGAGAACCTGTGTGCATCTTAACTATTTCTCATCATCACTATCATGTGCCATGCCCATAAATCATAGACAGTCATGGTTCGCCATCTCTTATGATGACCAGAGACGTGGATCAGAGCTGTGCTCTTGTCCCGTTCATGCAATATGACCAAGTCATCCAGGCATTTATCCCTCTGCCTACCCTTGTCTCGTGCTCCATCATCTGTTCCAGTATGAATAAAATTAGTCGAACTGCGGTAAGTCTTCCCCATGTTTAATTGTTGTTTTGTGTATGTATGTGTTTGCTGATGAAGGCTAGTCGCCGCAACGTCCTGTGTTTTCCGTGATGGTGTTCTGTAAAGCTGCATTACTTTCCATTAATTGTTGGAAATTACCAATGACAAGCCTAGTGGATCTCTACCCCAGTTACATTTCAATAGTTGACATCCTGACATCAACAATATATTTACCTTGTATGATATCTGGTTGGTTTGCCCACAAATAATGGTCGAGGCAATAAAACAGGGATGATTAACGACTGGTGATCGTGTAACGTGGCAAAATAACACCGCCCACGTTTATCGACATGGCACATGATGATAATTCTAGAATTAACACAATTGGTTCATCGCTGGTGTTGCTTAGTCCGTGCACTGGGCTGAGTTTCTCCTTGCGGTGATCAATTTGAGTAGGCTGAAGCATTCATGGAGATAGCCGTGTGCAAAGGGAAGTTATTCTTAACCAAATCCACAACCAAAGGGAATTAATCCCATCACTTGCAGGCAGCAAAGTTTTTCCCTGGTCGGAGAAGACGTGACGGCCCATCTACTACCCCAGATCAGGGGGTGTATATACCATAATATGTCTTATTTTGAAAAACCACACAATTCACGCAAAATGTATGTAACAAAAGTACAGGAGATATCAACACAGTTTCTATATCATAAAAGTACAACAAATATGAATAAAATGCTTACGTCATTAAAGTAAAGAAAATAACAATGCAGTGTTATGTCTCAAAATGGAGGGTCTTGCTCATACGGAACCTTGAGCCCTGAAAATGTTATTTAAAATAAAATATAAAAGTACACGAAATGTCAATACCGTGTATAGGTACATAAAATATCAATACCGTGTTTATGACATACAAGTACATAAAATATGAATACCGTTTTTATGTCATAAAATCACATAAAATATTATTACCGTGTTTATGTCAAACAAGTACATAAAATATGATTACCGTTTGTGTCATAAAAGTACATAGAATATGAATACAGTGTTATGTCATAAAAGTACATAAAATATCAATACCTTGTTTATGTGATGCTTATGTCATACAATTACAGGAAATATCAGTCTTTAAAATCATATAAATGCGGAAATATGAACACAGTGTTTATGGCATACAAGTACGGGTTATATGAACTGTCTTATCAACTGTCATCTACTGCCTATAGTACCTTGCGGTATATAACAAGGGGGTGGGTTGGGGGAGGGGTCTTGAGCCTGAGGAATTTA
The DNA here is from genome assembly GCA_963921405.1 of Cepaea hortensis. Lineage (NCBI taxonomy): Eukaryota > Metazoa > Mollusca > Gastropoda > Stylommatophora > Helicidae > Cepaea > Cepaea hortensis. The sequence goes on along the minus strand of OY992876.1, from coordinate 332,347,449 downwards.
GTCCGCCTGGCTAGTGGGGTCGCCGCGAACTGTGCATGCAGGTTTGGGTTTTCTTTTTGCCCCGATACAACAAAATCCACACCTTACCAAGAATTCGAACCGGGCTTTCCCGAAGTCGAGCCCGGTATTCAAGCCACTCGGCCATCGCTCCTCGGATCACATGACCCCCATGTTTATATCATACAAAGGAAGACAATTTGTTTTCTGATGTAGGCTAATCGCCGCAACGTCCCGTGCTTTTTTTTTTTTTTTTTTTTTTTTTTTTTTTTTGTAATTCTGTTCTGTAAAGCTGCATTACTTTGTGTTATTATATATTGTTAGTGTCAGTCAGGTCTTAGTCAGATATGACTGAGCTACCGTATAACAGTAGACGGTACTACCTGGTTTCTGTTAGCGCCGAACGTTGGGCGGCGCTTACCAAACCCGACACCCCACATTGTGCCAACGGCTTCGGGCGGAAGAGCACAATTGGGAGGGTACAAGCCTTACCCTGGTGCGAGGAAATGCAAGCTAAAGACAAAATTGTCATGCCAGGGCAGACCAGGCCCTAAGCCTTGGTTGGCGACTGGTCTAGGATCGAAGCTCCGACAGGCGGACAGTTAGAGCAATGCTTTGCTGATCCGGCAACTTCTGCAGCTTGTCTTGTTCCAGATGTAGGGGTGTTACCTTTCCTCTGGAGTGAACAAGGCAGGCCGAGAGAGGGATCATGCTGCATGGGCAACACATGATCTCTATATTTTAGCCCAGGCTTTGTGCTATGGAGAGGCAATAACTCCATCCCTGGTCTTAACTGGTCTCGGAATCAAAGCGAGAGGCAACTGTTACGGGTTATAAGTCCTTGTCAGTTGGCGTAGACATGGGGCGCCACGCGTTGCCTCTGACGGTGGGAGACACCTATAGGTGTCACTGATCAGCTACCGCCCGCCTCAAGCTGGGCAGCCCCCAGCCAATTGGGTGCTGATCCGCCACAGCTTGCCTGCTTCAATGGGTGCTTGGGGCTAGGACAAAATCTGAATCGCAGGCTGTAAAACCAATGCACCAGGTACAAACAAAAATAAAAAGAGAAACCTCAAGCTACGGCTTGCAACCTGGAACGTGAGAACCATGTGTCCAGGATTTTCCACTGACTTGACCAATATTGACGATGTGAGAAAAACGGCTGTGATTGATGCCGAACTCAATCGTCTTAACATTGATATTGCTGGCCTGCAGGAGACTCGCCTCGCTGAGGAAGGGTCACTCAGGGAAAACAACTACACCTTTTTCTGGAAGGGTAGAGGGCAGGCAGAAAAAAGGCAACACGGTGTGGGCTTTGCAGTGAAGAATTCGCTACTGGGAATGATTGAAATTCCAGCAGGAGGAAATGAAAGACTATTATCCCTGCGCTTGGCAACCTCTTGTGGGTTTGCCACCATTATTACTGCATATGCACCGACACTCGATTCCTCTGATGATGTGAAGGATTTGTTCTATGAGGAGTTAGACTCCGTGATCAAGGCAGTTCCAAAATCTGACTACATTTATATGCTCGGTGATTACAATGCTCGTGTGGGCAAGGACTCGAGTTCATGGCCAGTGTCCCTTGGAAAATACAACATCGGTCGCATGAATGAAAATGGGCAAAGGCTGCTGGAGCATTGCACCAGTAATGACCAGTTTGTAAATATTACAAACTCTTTTTTTAAAACAAAAGAGATGCATAAGGTCACATGGAAACATCCAAGATCCGGCCATTGGCACCAGCTGGACTTCATCATCACACGGAGACAACATCTGAACCATATATCATTGACTCGTAGTTACCACAGTGCTGACTGTGATACAGATCATTCTTTGGTTGTTGCAAGAGTTAGACTGAGACCAAAGAGAATCTACATAGCTAAACACAAATCTAGCCCCAGGATTAATATTATTAACACTCATGATCCTGAAAAGTGCTTTCAGTTTCAACAGCAACTTGAAGACGCTTTCACTGATACACCAGAAAATTGTACAGTAAATGAAAAGTGGGGTCAAATTAACTGATTGCCTGCCAAACAAAAAAATGGTCATACCCAAGCAGAGATTCAAGGCAGAAAATTTGAACTAGGGGTATACCACAATCTTGCTTTTAAAATGGTTACAATTGTAGCAGATCTATTGTATTACATATAAAATTAAAGAGGATTGCACAAGGAACATGACAGTGTTAATAATAAATTGATAGGTTACAAATATTATGACAATAATGAGAGTTTTAGTAATAACAATTGAAATTAAAGTGTTAAAAATTATGAAAAAAATTCACTTACCAAGGCGTTATTTCATATCCGAATCTGCTAATCCAGTTAAATTTAGTGAATTTTATTACAAACACCAGTTGGGTTCTAGAATATCACAAGAACTGCTCCATAACACGCATATAACGCAATGAAATGATAACATTATGAAGTACATCATTTTCACACAAAATGGAAAAACCATCATTTTCTTAGATTGTTGGTAGATTGTTGTTGTTCTTAGACTGTTAGATTTTTTTTCTCTATATTATTTACCGTCTTCTACATAACTATCTCACTACTGCACAGGTTTGTTTTCGAATCTATCACAAAGTCGTTTACATCACAATAACTATAATATAAAACTGTTTAAAACTGTAATTTTATTAAAATATATGAGGTCCTTCACCAGAAAGTAATGTCACAAAAATTCGAATCACAAAAATCAATTTCGAAACATGTTTTCATGTGTATTCTTCTTTGTCATGCGGGATTTTTGCACACGGAAGCCAGGTAATTCTTTCGTTCTGAAGTTTAACTTAATGGGACACTAAAATAGTGGACTGGAATGGAGAAATGGTTCAGTTTAAACCACCATATATAAAAAGCCTAAAGTGTGGTTCACGGGTGTCGCACAAGGGTTACGGGGTCTATCAGACGGTCTCAGGCAGGCAATCAGTTAAGGAAACTCTTTATAAAACTGCCGTATGGGGTTTACAGCACTGTGGATCATAAGAGGCAGGACTGGTTTGCAGCCAACAGCGAGACTCTGCAGCCCTTGATTGATAATAAGAAGAAAGCTCTGTTAAGAAACAAGGAAAGACCAACGCGTAACACTCTGAGTGAGCTAAGGCAAGCTAGGTAGGATGTGCAAAAGGCTGCAAGGCAGTGTGCAAATGATTATTGGATCAAGTTATGTGAGTCCATTCAAATCGCAAGAGATAAGGGAGACATAAGAAGCATGTATGAAGGAATAAAGAAAGCCTGTGGTCCAGTGATCAAAAGAAGTGCACCGCTGAAAACCTTGACTGGAGAAGTCATCACTGATAAGAAACAGCAGATGGACAGATGGGTAGAGCACTATTTGGAGCTTTACTCAAGTGAGACCAAACTAGCGGATGATGCCCTTAACGCCATAGAGGCTCTACCAACTCTTGACCACCTGGACACACTTCCCACCATAACAGAAGTTAAGTGTGCTATAAATGAACTTGCATCTGGCAAGGCTCCAGGTAAGGATGGGATTCCAATAGAGGTTATCAGGAGTGGGCAAGACACACTCACTCTACAGATCCACCAGCTAATAGAGCTATGCTGGCGTGAAGGACAAGTCCCACAGGATTTCAAAGATTCAAACATCATAACGCTGTACAAGAACAAGGGTGATCGGAGCGACTGTAACAACTATAGGGGTATCTCACTTCTGTGTATTGTTGGAAAAGTATTTGCCAGAATTGTTCTGCGCAGACTTCAAGTCCTAGGAGATCAAGTCTACCCCGAATCACAGTGTGGCTTTCGACAGAACCGGTCTACCACTGATATGATATTCTCATTGCGACAAATGCAAGAAAAATGCCGTGAACAGAATCAACCACTGTTTATTGCCTTCATCGACCTCACAAGGCATTTGATTTGGTCAGTCGTGAGGGTCTGTTCAAGGCACTAAAGAAGATTGGCTGCCCACCAACTCTTCTGTCCATTGTGGAATCGTTCCACACAGGCATGAAGGGTATAATCAAGTTTGATGGTTCAACTTCTGAAGAATTTGAAATCAAGAGTGGAGTTAAGCAAGGTTGTGTACTAGCTCCCACCCTCTTTGGAATATACTTTTCACTTCTACTGAAATATGCATTTCGTGATCAGGATGGTGGTATATACATTCACTCACGCTCAGATGGCGGCCTCTACAATGCTCAGAGATTGAAGGCTAAGACCATAATTAGGAGGGTACTGATCAGAGAGTTGCTTTTTGCAGATGATGCTGCAGTTACGACCCACTCTGAGGAAGAATTGCAATGTCTATTATCTGCATTCTCCAATGCTTGTTCTGAATTTGGTTTAACAATTAGCAAAAAGAAGACACAGATTATGTCACAAGGTGCACATGGGGTACCATCAATCTTTATTGACGACGCCGAACTAGAGATAGTAGACCATTTTACATATCTAGGATCAGTGGTAGTAGTAGTAGACACCTTGCAGTCTTGACAGACTAAAGTATGTGAGTGGAATATGGCCAATATTCCATCACAATGTCTGGGCAGAGCTTCAGAGATCATGTGATGCCCAAACGACATGACCCCTCCCTCGGCCTAGTCTTGTGTATTCCAGAGGAATGGGTAACCAATACGTCTGGCACAAGGTAGGCTGCAGACGCTGGCGGCTCAGCGTCAATCCACCGAGACCTCACCACCACGAGCCGGTGGCGAGTTATGGCCAGACCCTGACACCCAAGGGACACGGCTTAGAGACGTTCAGCCATGTCCCACAGGTGAGGGCCTCGTACGAGCCCGGACCATGAGGGCGCGCACATCTGTCAATCACAAGTGTCCGGACCTGTGTAAAGCGTGCACTATCGTCAGACTCCCCACCTGACTTATAGCGGTCCCCGCGACCAGCGGGAATAGGTCCGCCATAGCTACCGCAGGAGATATTGCCTGTCTATTTGCAAGCAAATCTCCCATACTTCCACTGTGCGGATCTCGCGACCAGCGAGAATAGGCCCGCCGGAGATTTGCTCGTCTGCTGCGAACAAATCTCTACCGAGAGACTGAATAAGTAAAGAAACGATAGAAACGATCAGTGGTAAATAGCAAATTATCCCTAGATCAGGAAATCAACATCCGGATTGGTAAGGCAGCAACAACAATGAACAGGTTAAGAAAAAGAGTCTGGGAGAACAGGAAGCTTACTGCCAAAACAAAAGTCCTTGTCTATCAAGCCTGAGTCCTTAGTACTCTTCTTTATGGCAGTGAAACCTGGACAACTTACTCACACCAAGAGAAACGTTTAAACAGCTTTCATATGCGGTGTCTGCGAAGAATTCTTGGTATTAAGTGGCAAGACAAAATCACAAATACTGAAGTATTGGAAAGATCAGGTTGTGTGACAGTTTATTCTATGCTCAGTCTTCGTAGACTTAGATGGATAGGACATCTTAGGAGGATGGATGATGGTAGAATACCAAAGGATATCTTTTTTGGTGAATTACAGATGGGTAAGAGATCTCAGGGTCGGCCTCTACTACGATACAAAGATGTGTGTAAGCGGGACATGATTGATACAGGCATTGATAATGCACATTGGGAGCAAGTCGCCGCTGAACGTGTTGCATGGAGGGCAAATATCAGAAATGGAATAAAGTCAAAGGAGAAAATTATTGCAGAAAAGTAACACACCAAGCGTTTGAGACGTAAGATGGTGCATGATGGTGGAAATGACCACGTGTTCACATGCACCCACTGTGAACGGACATTTACAGCGCAAATTGGCCTTATCAGTCACACTCGCTACCGCCATAGTTAAAAGTTATTATGCCTTTTTAGAGCACAAACTATCGTCTGTCAAGACGGCAAGGTGCCAATGGATATTGTTTACATCTGTACAAGTACAGTAATTGAGCCAGATCAGCAGCAATTGTCGGTGTATCGTAATACACCTGTGCCCTCCGCGAGGTGCAGTAGCCATTTGAAGGCGGTAGGTTTGAATCATAATTCTTTATTGTCAAGTTTTCCTCTCATTTCTACTTTTTACCTTTACGTCTGCAAGCGTTGATCTATACATGTCAAACAATCTCGGATGCTTTTCTCAATGACGTCGAGCGATAACCAGTAATTGATGTGCCTGTTTATAAGAATGTGTACAGCATATGATATTCAGAAATATACACATTAAGAGCCTCATCCATGCTCGGAGTTCGTCCTCTGAGATAGAGATTTCCTATTGTGACCTTAAACCACAATATAGAAATAAGTCACAAAACGCATTTATTCAGCTGAAATCATGCCATGTTTGTTGGGAAACTGATTGGGAAAAATGGGAAATTCCCGAAAACGTGGCTAAAATGTTGCTTATTGTTATAGAACTTCCGTTGTAAATGTTTTCTCTCCATTGATTAGCTTGTTTTACTTGTTGACATTGTCGAATGTAATGTGGACAACAACTTTGTGTATCTAAAGCAAGAAAATAAAACATACAACGTTGACATATTTGTTTATTTCTTTCTTTATTTGCTTTTTGCTTCTTTTTTTCCTTTTTTGCTTGTTTGTTTGTTTGGTTGTTTGTTTCTTTGTTATCTTGTTTGTTTATTATCTTGTTTGTTTATTTGTTTGTTTGTTTGTTATCATGCGTGCTTGTTTGTTTATTTGTTTGTTTCTTTGTTTGTTTATTTATTTGTTTTTTTTTGTGTTATCATGTTTGTTTATTTGTTATATTGCTTGCTTGTTTGTTTATTTGTTTTTCGTTTGTTTGTTTGTTTGTTTGTTATCATTTTTGTTTATTTGTTATTGTGTTCGTTTGTTTATTTGTTTGTTTGTTGCTTTGTTTTTATCTTGTTTGTTTATTTGTTATCCTGCTTGTTTGTTTGTTTGTTACCATACTGGATGGCTTCTTTGTTTGTTTATTTATTTGTTACCATGCTGGCTAGCTTATTTGTTTGTTTGTTTGTTTGTTTTGTTTGTTACCATGCTGACTTGCTTGTTTGTTTGTTTGTTACCATGCTGGCTGGCTTCTTTGTTTGTTTGTTCGTTACTATGCTGGCTGGCTTCTTTGTTTGTTTGTTTATTACCATGCTGGCTTGTTTGTTTGTTCGTTACCATGCTGGCTTATTTGTTTGTTACCATGCTGGCTGGCTTCTTTGTTTGTTTGTTTGTTACCATGCTGGCTTGTTTGTTTGTTTGTTACCATGCTGGCCGGCTTGTTTGTTTGTTTGTTATTATGCTGGCTGGCTTCTTTGTTTGTTTGTTTATTGCCATGCTGGCTGGCTTCTTTGTTTGTTTTTTTATTACCATGCTGGCTGGCTTCTTTGTTTGTTTGTTTATTACCATGCTGGCTGGCTTCTTTGTTTGCTTGTTTATTACCATGCTGGCTGGCTTCTTTGTTTGTTTGTTTATTACCATGCTGGCTTGTTTGTTTGTTCGTTACCATGCTGGCTGGCTTCTTTGTTTGTTTGTTTATTACCATGCTGGCTTGTTTGTTTGTTACCATGCTGGCTGGCTTGTTTGTTTGTTTGTTATTATGCTGGCTGGCTTCTTTGTTTGTTTGTTTATTACCATGCTGGCTGGCTTCTTTGTTTGTTTGTTTATTACCATGCTGGCTGGCTTCTTTGTTTGTTTGTTCGTTACTATGCTGGCTGGCTTCTTTGTTTGTTTGTTCGTTACTATGCTGGCTGGCTTCTTTGTTTGTTTGTTTATTACCATGCTGGCTTGTTTGTTTGTTACCATGCTGGCTTGTTTGTTTGTTCGTTACCATGCTGGCTTGTTTGTTTGTTACCATGCTGGCTGGCTTCTTTGTTTGTTTGTTTGTTACCATGCTGGCTTGTTTGTTTGTTCGTTACCACGCTGGCTTGTTTGTTTGTTTGTTACCATGCTGGCTGGCTTGTTTGTTTGTTTGTTATTATGCTGGCTGGCTTGTTTGATGCAATTAAACAAATAAAGAAGCAAATACATGTTTTGCATATCCTTCACAGGACATCGCTGTCAACACCAGCATCTTTCAGCTGTATGTTGAAATCTTGGCAAGATTACGCTCAGTAGTTTTCCATTGCTTTCTGAGCGGCCGGCTCACATACCCCGTAAGTTATTGACCCGATTCGAACCACTGTTGATTCTCACCGTCGTGACGTTACTTACGAGAGTATACGAGATTACGGAGAAAAGTCGCTAACCTCTAAGCCAGGAAGCCGGCAAAGAAGCAAACAGGTTGATTTTTTTTCTTTTTTTCGTAAATACCGAACTGATCTGCTTAGCACAAACCGATGCCCGTGGACATGAAAGAGCCCATTGGATGGTCTCCAGGGGTAAACAAGCTTTTGCTTGTTGTCCTCTCACTTCTGCCGTTAGGCGTCGTGGAGAGGGTAAAGTGGAGTTCCTGAGCCGTTGACTAGCACCTGTCCTCCTTTCCCAGACAGACAGAGACACAGAAATGCAAACGGAGACACAGAGACGGAGACAGATAGACAGATAGAGACACAGTGAGACAGAGAGAGACAGAGATAGATAAAGATAGTGAGACATGGAGAGACAGAGAGAGACAGAGCTAGAGATGAGACAGAGATACAGAGATAGGGAGAGACATGTAGAGAGACAGAGAGACAGAGAGACAGAGACAGACACAGAGAAGAGACAGGGATTCAGTGACAGATATAGACAGTGAGCAACGACAGAGAAAGACACAGAAGGAGACACAGAGCGAAAGGAGAGAAAGACAGACAGAGAGAGAGAGAGAGAGAGAGAGAGAGAGAGAGAGAGAGAGAGAGAGAGAAGATACGCAGAATGTATCATTGAAAAACAATGAGAAAAATAATCAACGATCTATCTATATATATATATATATATATATATATATATATATATATATATATATATATATATATATATATATATATATAGAGAGAGAGAGAGAGAGAGAGAGAGAGAGAGAGAGGAGAGAGAGAGAGAGAGAGAGAGAGAGGGGGGGGGGAGAGAGAGAAATTCGAAGAAACAAATCGCAACAATAAGTCACACAGACACACACACGCACACACACACACACCCACACCCCCACACCCCACACTCCACACCCCCACACACCCACACACGCACGCACACACGCACGCACACACATACAACATACACACACACACACACACACACACACACACATACAGACAAGTGTTCGAGAAGAGACCAATTACAAATAGAAATCTTTACACCCACGTTGTTCATTTAACACTACTAGAAATAGCCTCGCATAATTCAACAAAGACTATCTAATTGGATATACATTACACATACGGTGTTCATTTGGCACTGTTCTAAATATTTTCTGCACAAATAGAGTTGAGTTTTAGAAACTACATCACTGCAATTGAAGGGATTAGAACAAGAATAGCCATGGCAAAAGTAGCCTTTAGCAAGATGAAAAACATACTGACCAATAAAAAGATGTCAATTGAAACGAGAAAAAGAGTGTTGAGATGCTACACAGAACCTGTACTCTTATATGGATGTGAAGCTTGGACAATGAGCAGTCAGGCTGAAAAACATCTGACGGCTGTAGAAATGTGGTTTCTGAGGAAAATGCAAAGAATACCATGGACAGCCAGAAAGACCAATGAACAAGTTCTTCAAGAAACAAATGAAGATCGTAAACTGATTAGAGACATTAGACGTAGACAGTCACAATTTGTTGGGCATGTTATGAGAAGAAATGATCTGGGGAACTTGGTGAAAACTAAGATCGAGGGGAACAGACCAAGGGGAAGACCTGTGTCACGGGACCACTGTCGTTAACGATAAGATGATAAACTAACAGAGACAGTCTGTATTCACAGCTGCAATTGTTTGTTACTAGTGGAGAAACACTCACGTCGGATCAAAGGAAACTACAAGTCTTTGAGAGTTCCCTAGGAAAGGGGGAATATGTCGGCATTGTTTGGTGTGTCGTCGTTCGGGAGAAAAAGCCTGTTGTGTTCGTGGTAGGAGGGGGGACAACTATTCTTGTGAAGTTGGGAACAGATTGTCTGCCGCTGAGGCCACCTGGTGTTTACATAGAATGACGTCACACGGAAATCCCCGACTGTAAGAAAAACAGAATTTGTTACCGCTAGAGTGAACAAGGGAGTTGACCTAGGCTGAAGTGTCTGACTAGCTCGGTTTTAATATAGAAAAGAATCTAGCGTGTTCTGTGTCAATTCACGTTGAGGAACATGTGTCTTTCATGGCAAAGTGTAGATTCGATTCAGGGTAGGGCTGAGTGTTCATAAGGTATTTACTAAATAGCATTTAGATGTAAATAATGTAGGATAGTCTAGTGATTGATAGAGCTAGAACTTGAACATAGTGTTGTCGCTTTCTCATCTCATCTCTCATCTCATCATGTTCCTCTTGTACCTTGCGGTGTCGAGGTGAAGTATAAACTTCGTGAGAGTGCCCGGTTATGGGCTTCGTATATCGACATTCCCATGGATTCTGTTATTCCCTCCGTCCAGCGTTTACGTGGTCGGCCTCTTCCTCTGTTTCCATCTGGTCTGTACGTCGTTGCCTGTTGTGGCATGCTGTTGACTGGTAGCCTACTTGCATGGCCAAACCATTTGACTTGCTGCTTTCTAATAAAATCTAGAGCAGCTTTAACCCCCACTTTAGTCCTGATTTCTTCATTTCTGATCTTATCTCTTCTTGATACGTTGAGTATTCTTCTCAGGAACCTCATTTCTGTTGTTGTGATTTTTCTTTTCTCTTTTTCTGTCATTGTCCAGGTTTGGCATTGGTAGCACAGAGTTGGTAGGAAGATTGTGTTGTAAAGTGCTTTCTTAGTAGTTATTGATACATGTTTGTTCTTTAGTATTGGTGCCATTTGTCCAATGAGTTGATTTGCCTTATTGCACCTATTTTCTATCTCGTCTTCTGATCTGCCATTTGATGATATTATACTTCCTAGGTACTTGAAGCTCTTTACTTGTTTCAAGGGATGTTCGTTTAGGTGAATTGTTGCTGTTTGTTCTTCTTTAGTTATAGTCATTACCTCTGTTTTGCTTGTGCTAATTTTCATGTTATGTTCCCTACACATTTCGTTTAGACTATTCATGTGGTCTTGTAATTCAGCTTCTGATTTTGCTATTAGTGCTTGGTCGTCCGCAAACAGGAGTTCTCTAATGGTTAGATTTGCAGATGGTTCTTCTTCTGTGTTCTCGTCATGCGGTATTCTTGCTGTCTCTGCTTGGCTGGTTTCTTTACATATGTTGTCTATATATGTTATGAACAAGAGAGGGGACAGGACACAACCTTGTCGTACTCCAGATCTTATGGTGAAGGGTTCTGAGTGTCCTCCAGTTGCTCTCACTATGCATTCACTGTTGTCGTATAAACTTCTACATAGGTTTGTTAGATGTGTACTCACTCCATATTGTTTAAGGATTTCCCACAGCTTGTTTCTATCTACCCTATCAAATGCCTTTTCTTGGTCAACAAAGGCTAAGTAGAGTGTTTCATTGAATTCAATTGATTTTTCTATAAGTTGTCTAAGAGCAAAAATGGCGTCTGTGCATCCTTTGTTTTTCCTAAATCCAAGCTGCGTTTCGCTTAGCTGGGGTTCTAAAGTAGTTCGTAATCTTTTTTCAAGAATTTTGCAAAATATTTTCCCAGTATGACTCAACAGTGAAATGCCTCTGTATTGTGTGCAATCTCTTTTGCTGCCTTTGTTTTTCCAAATTGGGATAATTATGGCGTTTCCCCAGTCTCGTGGTGTCTGTTGTTCTACCCAAACATGGTTGAATAGTCTATGTAGCCAAGCTGTTCCTACTTCCCTTGCTGCTTTAATTAGTTCATTTGGTATTTCATCCTGTCCTGGTGATTTGTTCAATGGGGCTAATCTGATGGCTTCTATAATTTCTTCTTTTAGTATGTCTGGTTCTAGTTCCTCGGTGACATCTGTGTAGGTCTCTTGAATTCCTGTGACATCTGATGGGATGTTGAGAAGTTGTTCGAAATACTGCTTCCATCTTATTAGGATGTGTTTTTGTTCACTTATTGGTTCTCCATTTTCGCTGTTAATTATTTCAGTTGGGTCAAAGGGTACTCCTCTGGTTCGCATTGCACTTATCTTTTTGTAGAAGTTTCTGGTTGCCTCCTTGTAGTTTTTATTTAGGGTTTCTCCATACTCTTCCCAGTCTTTCTGTTTTTCCCTCTTTACTATTCTACTCACATGTCTTCTCGATATTCTGTATTCTATGAGATCACATTCCTGTTTGCTCTTCAACCACTTTTTATATTTTTCCTTTTTTTCTTTTACCGCTTTCTTTACTTCTGCGTTCCACCAACTTGTTATTTTCTTTATCCGTGTTTTGCATTTTTTCGTGGTTCCGCATGTTATTTTTGCAGTATTTAAAACGCTTGATTTGAACGTCTCCCATTCTTCTTCCACTGTTTTTCTTTCCGTAGGTAATTTTACAAAGAGTTCAGTTAGTTCTTTCTCATAATTTTCCCTTACTGCCTCGTCTTTAAGGTTTTTTAAGTTTACTGATTCACATGGCATGTATTTTCCTGCTTTTTGTTTTCTTCTTCTAATGGTTCTTATTGTGGCAACGACTGCTTTATGATCTGTGTTTATACTGAAATTGGGCACTGCTCTTGCATCTAATATATTTCTCTTTCTGTTATTTCTTGTTAATATAAAATCAATTTGGCTTTTAGTATCTAGATTGTTCCATTTATACCAGGTGTATACTTGCGAATCTTTATGTTTATAGAATGTGTTTGTTATATAGAGATCGTGTTGGCTGCAAAGCTCTATCAGTCTACTTCCGTTATCATTCCTTTCATTTTGCTGATCTCCAAATGCTCCCAGGTGTTTTTCTATGCCCCCTCTGTTATGTCCTAGTCTTGCATTGAAGTCTCCCATAACTATGATGTTGTCCTGCCTATCTATTTTATTTAGCACGTCATGTATGTCTTCGTAGAAGTCCTCACATTCTTGCTCATTATTGTTTGCATTACATGGTGCGTATATCTGTACATATGTTGTGATTGTTTGTTCTTTTATTCTCACTGTTATGATTCTTTCTGATATATATTTTATTTCTAGTATTGCTCTTGCTAGCTGTGGTTCGATGACTATTCCCACACCGTGTCTTGCCCTTTCTTGCTGTTCTACTCCAGAGTAAACAAACGTGTAACTGCGGTGGAGCTCCTTGCACCAAGGAGTATTCAAGGAGTGTCGGCGACAGTAGGCAATCGCATTGTTAAAACTAACTAGTGTGAGAGGTCAATTAGCTCAGCTGGTTGGAAATAGTGAAGATATTTAGAAGGACTGAGGATGGTTGGGGGATAGGGGAAATGTCCAATTGTGGGATCTTCCAGTGGGGGTCTACTGGGGTTCTGCACTTTACATTTGGTCTTTCCTTGTCTTACCCTAATTCAGACCGATGTGATGAGCTCCTCTGCCCCATGACAGAGTTTGGTTCACTGTCATATATCTGAGTGAGGCCGTCGGCCTACACTCATCTAATAGGGGTCAGTGTCCGGTTGCTCTCACCAGGTGTGTTCTCTCTCTTTCACAGGTTCCCTCAGGTTAGGAAGAAAAGAAGCTGAAACATCACTGGTTACTATCCTGGATAAATTAGTGCAGGAAGATTTATTCAGCAGCTTTTGCACTGGGCCAATGATAAAAAGGGTCTGAAGGAACATGGCTCGGTTGCGCCAAAACATATAAGTATCCAGCAGATGACTTCTTAGTGATAGGGATCATGGAAGTCAGTAGTGAGATTATTGTTCCAAACCACATGTGAACAGAACACTAGTGATTGTTTTCCACATCACATGTAGAAAGAACCATAGTGAGTTTCTAAGGAACAGGAACAATGAACCTGGTGCTTTTACTAAATTACTAGATTCCTGTGGGACTGTAAACAATAACAGTGTAATTGTGAAACTGTAGGACCTTTAGGAAATGAAATCACGTTATTTCAAGGGACAGGGTTCCGTGTTTTCACAAGGCAAGGATGTTTTAAGTCTCAGAACAGTAGGGACATTTTAATAACATGGGGTGTGATCGATTCAGGATCAGTATCGGACTATATCCGTGATTGGTGACCGCGTATCTGGGTTATCAAAAGCTACTGGAGGAAGTCAACATCTAGCAGGAGGGATACATCGTTTGGTGAGGTTATCATGTACTGAGCTATGATGATGTTGTGTGGTCCTTACAGGGGTGATCAGACTTTGCTCCTGAGCTGTTCGGTCTGATTCTGCAGATACACTAGAGTACACGACATACATTCTACACATACACTTCTCACATACATACACTTTTCTTCATTAAATTAATGTGTTATTAATTTTTGGAAGCTAGAATTGTTTAGTATGTTGTTTTGGGGAAGTGTGAGATGGGGCATGAGCCAGTGGCGAGAGAGAGAGAGAGAGAAAGAGGTATCCATTGACTGAAGGAGTGTGGTGGACGGAATCTGGTGGATTCTCCAGAATAATGATACGGGGTTAAAAATAATGTGGGTGTTGATTCTTCTCACTCCAAGGACGACACTATAAAGGAAATCCACGACAACCTAGAAGCAAGTACCTGGATGGCTTAGCCTTGTGGCATGGTCGAGACAGAAACACGGAGCTGATTCACGACTCTGGTGATCGAGTGAGATGGCAAAACATGACCGCCAACGCTTACCGGCATGGTACATGATGGATGGATGGATCACTGCACTAGGATATTCTCACACGCGCTCCGTCCCCACATTCAACAGCCAAAGACGAGTCATACTACTAATGGTTCCAACTGCCATCTGATTGAAAGGTCTCCTGGTCTTCCTTCTCAGTTTTCAGATTCCCAGAACCCCGAACGATTTACCGCAATCTCATTCTTTCCACATACGGATTCTTAATCTATTTCTTTGCCTTCTCCACCTGGTCCCACAGGCGCACGACCACCTCTCCCTTGTCCATATGTAAACTACCACCAAGAAGTGCCAGCCTATCAGCCTGTTTATTCCTCACGTACCCCTTCATGGTCAGGGCAAAATGCCCATACAATTCCCACAATCTGTGACCTCTGAAGAGAGGATAGCCATTCCAACCGAAACATTCCTTTTCCCACTTTGCTAAGAGTTAAGTAGGTCAGGAACCTACGACAGGTCTAGCAAACCGATAGGGAATTTACTTGATCCTAGACCGTACTGCTCACGAATATTGGAGGAAACTGGAGGAAATGCGCTAATCACTGGCTCTGGAACTTCAATTACATCTCCCCACGACACCTAATTGGATAAGTGCAAAACAACAACTTAATTTTACAACGGCACGGGAAAATTGGTGTACAGTATTCTCTAAAGTACTGCTGTTTTAACACGTGTTTCCATTCACAGACAGACAGATAACCGAGAGATGGCAAAGAAATAGATAGACAGGCATTTCAAGAAAACATAAATATATAGAAACTTGGAAGAATTATAGGTTACAGACCGACATACGGATGCAAAACAAGACAGATGGGCACGTAATAAACAGACAGAAATACAGATGCCAGACAGACATGTGATGGAAAGACAAACAGACATGTCAAAGAGAGACAGACAGTTATGACACGGAAAGACAGACAGGCGTGTGACGGAAAGGCAGACAGACATGTCAGAGAAAGACAGACAATGAGATAAACAGAATAATAGACAAACAAATAGATAAATATGGATAGACAGATTGACACATTACAGATAAATAGACAGACAAACAGACAGACTGGCAGAAATCTCCATAAATCATAACTTTTAATCGCAACCTATTGTTCAGTAAGTCAGACAGACAGAGAGAGGACAAGGGAGAAACAGTTAGAGGATGCGAAAAAAGATGGAGAAAGGAAGAAAGAAAGAAAGAAAGAAAGAAAGAAAGAAAGAAAGAAAGAAAGAAAGAAAGAAAGAAAGAAAGTGGAACACGGAAACAGGGAGAGAAAGACTGTTAGAAAGGGAGAGAGACAAAGAGGCCGAGATGTAGTTAAAGAGTTAGAGAGAAACAGAGTGAGAAAGATTTACTTACATACAGATAAGGAGAGTGAGTTAGAATTAGACAGGGGGTGGAAGGGGGGGGGAAGAAAGAGGTAGAATTAGACATGGGTGGAGGGAGAAAACGGTATAATTAGACAGGGGGAGAAGGAAGAGGGAGATAGGTAGAATTAGACAGAAAGAGGAGGTGGGAAAGAGAGGTAAAATTAGACAGGAGAGAGAGAGAGAGAGAGAGAGAGAGAGAGAGAGAGAGAGAGAGAGCTAGTATTAGACAGGTGGAGGAGGGAGAGAGGGAGAATTAGGAAGAGGAGGAGGGATAGAGAGGTAGAATTAGACAGGGGAGGAGGGAGGGAGAGAGAGGTAGAATTAGACAGGGGAGGAGAGAGAGAGGGGGGTAGAATTAGACATGGGGAGGAGGGAGAGAGGTAGAATAAAAGAGGAGGTGGAAGGAGAGAAAGGTAGAATTAGACAGGGGGAGGGAGAGAGGAGAACTAGACAGGAAGAGGGGATGGGAGAGAGAGGTAGATTTAGACTGGGGGAGGAGAGAAAAATAGAGAGAAAATTAGACAGGTGAAGGAGAAAGATGGAGAGAGGTAGAATTAGGAAGAGGAGGAGGGAGAGGGGTAGAATTAGACAGGGGAGGAGGGAGAGAGAGAGGGAGGAGGGAGAGAGAGAGGTAGAATTAGGCAGGAGAGGAAGGAGAGAGGTAGAATTAGACATGGAGAGGAGGGAGAGAGGTAGAATTAGACAGGGGAGGGAGAGAGGTAGAATTAGACAGGGGAGGAGGGAGAGAAAGGTAGAATTAGACAAGGGAGGAGGGAGAGAGGTAGAATTAGACAGGATAGGGTGAAAGAGGTAGAATTAGACAGGGGAAGGAGAGAGAGAAAGGTAAAATTAGACAGGGGGAGGGAGAGAGGTAGAATTAGACAGGGGGCGGAGGGAGAGAAAGGTAAAATTAGACAGGGGGAGGGAGAGAGGTAGAATTAGACAGGGGGCGGGAGAGAGGTAGAATTAGACAGGGGGCGGAGGGTGAGAAAGGTAAAATTAGACAGGGGGAGGGAGAGAGGTAGATGTAGACAGGAAGAGAAGGTGGGAGAGAGAGGTAGAATTAGACATGGGGAAGAGAACGAACGAACGAACAAACGAACAGACTTTATTTTCAAAGGGTAACAAATTGAGCACGCAGGCCCGTCTTACATCATTCGGCCCTTCCAATCACTCATCTTTCGTTCATCAATGATACATAATACATTCACATAGGGGGGAAAAAAACATTGTCAAATGAATGTTGTAAACATACGCAATGCATATTACCATGTTACACATACCCCAACCAACTACCCATCCCCCATCCACCCACACATCCCCCACCCAATCACACACACACCCCAAGGCACACATACATGCCCTACCCATCCACCCATCCCCACCCACACATCCCACACCCACACACATCCCCCACTTACACACTTCTCCCCAAACATACACACACACATCTCCCACCCACCACACATCCCCCATCCACCCACACACCCCAGGCACACACACACACACATGCACCCACGCACCCATCACCTACCCACACATCCCCCACCTACACACATCACCCCACCCACACACACATCTTCCACTCATCGCATAAACCATAAACACTCACCCACGCACATATCCTCCACCGCACACACCCAGTCAAACACACATCCCCCAACAATACATCCCCACCTACACACACACATATCCTTGCAAACCCACACATCACGCACCTACCCACACACCCCTATTTTCACAATCCCCCACCACACAATCTCCCCCACCCACCCACACATCCCACGTCCATACACACACACACATCCCCACTCCCAATCTACAACACTCACCCACCCACACATCATCCACCCACCCCCAAATCACCCATCCCCCAATCACACATCCCTTAACCACACATTCCTTAACCACACATACCCCCACACACACACCCCACCCACACATACACACAACGCACAAACACTCATCCCCAACCACCAACATATCCCCCATCCACAAACACACACCTCCCACCCACACACACCTGATCACCCACACACATCCTCATTCACACACATCTTCCACCCATACACACACACACATCGTCCACCCATACACTCATCTCCCACATTTATCAACCCACTCACGTACTCATCCTTCAACCACTCACACCCACACATCCTCTACCCACCCATAAACACATACATCTCCCATCTAACCACCCACACTCACACACCCCATCCACCCAGCGAAACACACACCCCACCCTCACATACATCCTTTACACACCCGCACATTCCACTCCCAATTACACCTACCTCACCTACCCACACACACATCCCTTACCCACATACATCTCCCCTCACACACAACACCCCACCCATATACACATCCCCAGCCATCACACACACACACATCCCCCACACGCATCACCCATACACATCCCCACCCACACATCCTTTACACACACACACACACACACACACACACACATCTTCCCACTCACCAACACATCCCCCACCTACAAACACATTCACGACCCACACATGCATCCTCTACCCACCCACAATTACACCACCCACAAACATCCCCACCAACACAGATATATCCCCCACCCACACATGCATCCCCACACCCATCAGCCACACCCGTCACACACCCATTCCCCAACCCACACACATCTCCCACACACCCATTGATCCACACATCCCTCACCCACTCACCCACATACAATTCCCCACCCACACAACCCCACCCCACCCTCCAGCATCCCCCCACTTCTAACCATCACCCAAATATCCCTCACCCACACACACCACCCACCGACCACACATCCTTCACCCACCCACACATCACCCATCCACCCACACACAGCCCCTCCACACATACGACCCCCACACACACATACCCTAGACACACACACATGAATCATACACACCCACACTCCCTCGCATACACTGCATGCATGTACACACATACACACACAAACATATACG
Organism: Cepaea hortensis; assembly: GCA_963921405.1. Classification (NCBI taxonomy): domain Eukaryota; kingdom Metazoa; phylum Mollusca; class Gastropoda; order Stylommatophora; family Helicidae; genus Cepaea; species Cepaea hortensis. Next base: position 332,328,475 of record OY992876.1, on the reverse strand, counting down.
CATACATACACGAACATACACACATATACACACGCACATATATATATAAACATACATGTAAGCACACATAAACACATGTACATACATACACACACATATACACTCATGTAAACACACATATACATATATACACCCATACACACATACAGACATACACACACATACATCCACACATATAAACACACACACATATAGACACACATACACACACCCAGCTATCCACACACATACACGCTGCCTCACATAATCACTAAAGCTAATATGAATAAACTACCACACTTTTCACACGCACACATTGTCGACTATCGAGAGCATCCTCACAAGATCATTCAAAATTGGGGGGGGGGGGGGGGAAACAAAAAAAATATGGAAAATGGAGATGAAAATATGTTATACATTGAGTAATTTTTTTTTTTTTTAAATAGTGGTGCAGTTCAGTAAGATAATTCCTGGAATTGACATAAACATAATGAAATAAGCAGTGCATGTTAAATTCAATTGGCAGTAATAATGCTAATATGAATGATGAGAATACAGAAAACAAAATGTGGCATAATTACATGCTTGCTAGCTAGAATTAGACAGGTGGAGGAGGGAGAGAGGTAGAATTAGGAAGAGAAGGAGGGAGAGACAGAGAGTTAGAATTAGACAGGGGAGGAGGATAGAGAGAGGTAGAATTAGACAGGGAGAGAGAGAGAGGTAGAATTAGACAGGGGAGGAGGAGAGAGAGAGAGGTAGAATTAGGCAGGTGGAGGAGGGAGAGGGAGAAAGGTAGAATTAGGAAGAGGAAGAGGGAGGGAGAGAGGTAGAATTAGACAGGGGAGGAGGGAGAGAGAGGAAGAATTAGACAAGGGAAGGAGGCAGAGAGGTAGAATTAGACAGGGGGAGGGAGAGAGGTAGAATTAGGCAGGGGAGGAGGAGAGAAAGGTAGAATTAGACAGGGGGAAGAGGGAGAGAAAGGTAGAATTAGACAGGGGGAGGGAGAGAGCTAGAATTAGACAGGGGGAGGAGAGAGAGATAGAGAGCTAGAATTAGACAGGTGGAGGAGGGAGAGGGTGAGAGGTAGAATAAGGAATAGGAGGAGTGAGAGAGAGAGAGGTAGAATTAGACAGGGGAGGAAGGAGAAAGAGGGGTAGAATTAGACAGGGGAGGAGGGAGAGAGAGGTAGAATTAGACAGGGGAGGGAGAGAGGTACAATTAGACAGGGGGAAGAGGGAGAGAAAGGTAGAATTAGTCAGGGGAGGAGGGAGAGAGGTAGAGTTAGACAGGGGAGGAGGGAGAGAGAGGTATAATTAGACACGGGAGGAGAGGAGAGAGAGGTAGAGTTAGACAGGGGGAGGAGGGAGAGAGGTAGAATTAGACAGGGGGAGGAAGGGGAGAGGTAGAATTAGACAGGGGGAGGATGGAGAGAGGTAGAGTTAAACAGGGGGAGGAGGGAGAGAAAGGTAGAGTTAGACAGGGTGAGGAGGGAGAGAGGTAGAATTAGACAGGGAGAGGAGGGAGAGAAAGGTAGAGTTAGACTGGGGGAGGAGGAAGATAGGTAGGGTTAGACAGGGGGAGAAGGAAGAGAGGTAGAATTAGACACGGGAGGAGAGGGAAAGAGAGGTAGAGTTAGACACGGGGAAGAGGAAGAGAGGTAGAGTTAGACAGGGGGGGGGGAGGGAGAGAGGTAGAATTAGACATGGAAAGGAGGGAGAGAGGTAGAATTAGACAGGGGGAGGGAGAGAGGTAGAATTAGACACGGGAGGAGAGATAGAGTTAGAGCGAGGAGGGAGAGAGGTAGAGTTAGACAGGGGAAGGAGGGAGAGAGGTAGAGTTAGACAGGGGAGGAGGGAGAGAGGTAGAACTAGGCACGAGAGGAGAGAGAGAGAGGTAGAATTAAACAGGCGTAGGATGGAGAGAGAGAGAGGTAGAAGTAGACTGGGGTAGGATGGAGAGGGGGAGAGGTAGAAGTAGACAGGGGGAGGATGGAGAGGGAGAGAGGTAGTAGACAGGAAGTGGCGCGAGATATAGGGGCAGAGATAGCGAGAGAGAGAGAGAGAGAGAGAGAGAGAGAGAGAAGAGAGAGAGAGTTCGAGTGAAAATGAGAGGAGTGAGCGAGCGTGAGATAGAGGGTAGAGAGTGTGAGAGATAGATGGAGATTGGGGAGGGGGGAGACGTTGCCTAACCAGGCACTTATCAATAAAGAAAGACAGGTCTACAATAGCAGTCTGCTCGCGTGTATTAAAACCTGACAGCTAATATGCTCCGCCCAGACCAGGGGGAGACAGACAAGTCGCTGGCCTGACAGGCGGAAGTTCGCGTCATCTGGGATATGAGAAATTCATCATGGCTGAACGAAGCACACAGATGCAAGCTAGAGTCGTGAATCGTCGTCTTCGCCGTCGTCGTCGTCGTCGTCTTCTTCTTCTTCTTCTTCTTCTTCTTCTTCTTCTTCTTCTTCTTCTTCTTCTTCTTCTTCTTCTTCTTCTTTCTTCTCCCACTCCTTCTCCTCCTCCTCCTCCTTCTTTTCGTTAGTTTAACATTATTATTGTTGTCATTTTCCCCCAAACTTTTTTGTTGTTGTTTATTTTTATAATTTTATTTCTCTACTGTGAACTATAGCGTAGTCGAAGTTGGATTGATTTTTTTGCATTTCGGTTAGCTTTCCCTATTACGAGTGTCTACCGCCAAGAGGCGAATACACCCCGACTTCTGAGGCATTTGCAATTTACGTCCCCAAGAGAAGAACGAGAAGTCAACATTTTAGCCTAACTGATCGGTGTAGGGGTTGAACCCACTACCTCGCCATCAGCACATCGGAAGTTTAAGAGCCTAGCGCTCTCTTCCCCACTGTGATTTCTGTCAAGTGGGTGTGATTTCTGTCAACAGTCTGTGATTTCTATCAAGTGGGTGTGATTTCTGTCAACCGTCTGTGATTTCTGTCAACCGGGTGTTATTTCTGTCAAGAGGGTGTGATTTCTGTCAATCGGATGTCATTTCTGTCAAGTGAGTATGATTTCTGTCAACCAGGTGTAATTTCTGTCAAGCGGGTGTGATTTATGTCAACCAGATGTCATTTCTATCAACTGAGTGTGCTTTATGTCAACCGGTTGTGATTTATGTCAACCGGGTGTTATTTCGCTGTAAAGCCTAAAGTATGCACACTGTGTCTGTGTTTGTTATCTATTTTTCGCAGGAGTCACAACACCTAGCTGTTTTCTTTTTATATTGTCATATCTTCCTGCAGCTATTATTTGTATTATTTCTTTCCTTCAGATCTTAATCATATATAACTGAGCTACCGTATGACAGTAGACAGTACTATCTGCTTTCTGATAGCGCCGACGCCCCAAATTGTGCCAATGGCTTTGGGCGGAGGAGCGTAATTGAGAGGGTACAAACCTGGTCTAGCATGGAAGCTCCGACAGGCGGACAGTTAGAACATTGCTTTGCTGATTCGGCAGCTTCTGCGGTGTGTATTGTTCCAGATGTATTATTGTTACTTTTCGTCTGGAATAAACTAGGCAGACCGAGAGAGGGATTACACTTCATGGGCAACACACGGACTCTAATTTCAGCCCAGAATTTGTGCTATGTACAAGTATAACTCCATCCCTGCTTCCCGCCATGGGTTATACCTTTTATGAAGCATAATGAAATCAACTATCGTCTATCAAGACTGCAAGTCGTAAGAACAGCACACACACAAAATATATATCCCAACTGTTTCCAGTTCCCTGGACATTTCATTTCTCATTGTTTAGAAGACGCAACCCTACTGCAACAAAAGCCAGGCACAAGTGAGCCAGACATTAGAAGAAACCGAAATCTGAACTTGTCTCATCAGGTATTCTATATTACATCAGCGTCACCACGTGACGTGACAGTTGGTCACATGGTATCCTAGAAAAACAAATTGACGCTATTTTCTCTGATTGCTCAAATGGCTTCCGCTTCCGTGATCATTTTAGTTAAAATTCAATTTCAGTTGGTTGAAATCGGCAGAATATAATATTACCCTCAAAAGATATAATTTCGTTTATACGATCTTTATTCTGTATGAACTTTCATAAGTAGAGAATGAACGAACGAACTTTAGTTTCAAAGGGTCACAAATTGAGCATGCAGACCCGTCTTACATTCCGTCCTTGCAGTCTTCTTTCATATTTCGATGAACGAGGGCCAGAGAGAGAAAAATTAAACATTGAGAAAGAATAGACATTGTATCAATGAGAGAGAGAGAGAGAGAGAGAGAGAGAGAGAGAGAGAGAGAGAGAGAGAGAGAGAGAGAGTGGACTAATTCTATTCAAAGAGACAGAGGTTGGCTGAAAGACACAAAGAGGCTTACATAGACGCAGGGATAGAGATACAGATAGACAGACGCATGGAGAGATGCAAAGACAAAGACAGAGACAGAAACAGAGAGATAGAGAGAGAGAGAGAGAGAGAGAGAGAGAGAGAGAGAGAGAGAGAGAGAGAGAGAGATTACAAATCGCCATAATAGCCTCCACGCTCCACACCACAGCGCCCTCTAGTAATAAAGCATAGATATGGAGAACAATTAAAACAATAATTAATACGCTACAAATATTCATTAAATGCCACATGTGCAGAATAGCAAGTTAAGCAAATAAAGGATAATTCTTGACTTGGCATCTTGTCGTCTTAACAGATGAAAGTTTGTAGAATGGAGTTATAACTCTCAATCTGGGGTGATCCAGAGTTTGATCCCGAGTCCAGTCAGGGATATGCTCTACTGATGAGCTTAAACGAGAGCGAAACTTGCTTTCCAATCTGACGTGGACAATGCCCAATGTTTGTATCTCGAATCCCATCAGCGTTGCCAGTAGAAGGCTGTGCTCAATCTTCTAACTAGAAAATGTTGATATCGATAGGACATATATTGAGAAAATCTGAAAATAGTATAACTAAAAAGTAGTAATATCGATAGGACATACATAGAGAAAGCCTGAAAATAGTATGACCAGAAATTCAGCAGTCAGTGTATGGAGTGGCCAGCACGCGCTACGGGATTAGAACTTCAGCAATTAATTCATCTATACCGATGCCTCTGTGTTACGAGGCCCCCCCCCCCACACACACACACACACACACACACAAAAGTGCCTGGGGATTCACAGCAAAAGCAAGGCCAATGTTTAGTAAAGGAGAACTTGGCGTTTGATACCACAACCTCAAGTCTGAGAATGGAGGTGGAGGCGGTTACTGCAGCTTTCCGCTGATTGGAGAACAAACAATATACGCATGTTGTGATTGTAACTGATTCACAAAGCATGCTGACAAAGGTGAAGACTGGCATGCTTCGTGTAGCATTACATGCATCGATTCAGAGGTCACGGAATGTGAGCATTCGCTGAGTCTTTTCTCCATGGCACTCTGGTGTGGTTGGCAAATTAATAGGCAGACAGATTGGATGGTGCTGCATCTTTAAGGAGTGATTTGATGCATGATAAGGTGGATGTGGTTAAGGCCCTCTGGGAGCACGTGAACAATGCAGAAGAACAAATAAACTTTCATGGTATTGAGAGAATGCAGCAGCAAGGGGTGGTCTGGCGATCTGGTCGACAGTTGTCACTCAGATGTAAAGCAAGGCAGACATATAATCAGATTGCAAAGGACACCATTAGTATTGGAACTCTACGCTGGCTGTTGAAGATGAGGACTGGGTGCTTATAGGAATGCCCCGAGTGCAATGATGTCGGTTCTTGACACAACTCAAATTAACTCAACTCAACCCAACCCAACTCAACTCATCTCAACTCAACTCGACTTCGACTCATCTCATCTCGACTCAACTCAGCTCAACTCAATTCGACTCAACTCAACTCAACTCAACTAGAAAGTCATTTACCTGGAACTCACGGTATACACGAAATATAAAAAGGCCTAAATAAATAAAATTTGTTCCGTATCCCTTACGTAACCCTTAACTTCCGGTACAAATGGCGACGAAGTGATGCGTTTATTCTTCGGGGAGACGCTGTTTAGTGTTTTCCTGTGGATTATGTGATGTTATTTCGTATTCGTTTATTGGAAGTGTACAAAAGAAGCCACGGAAGGCAGGTGATGGATGAAATTTTGAGGACAGCCGACAGATATTTGTGGGTTATGGTCTCAAGTTTCCCGATGGCAGCCAGAGGATCTCTTTCGTGAGACAATGGCTGCGGTCAAACGACCAATACGGTTACTGCCATAGAGGAAAGCACCGGAAAACTACTTCTTTAAAAGTGCCTAGTACAATGTGATTCGCCTTAAGGCTGATCATCGCAAGACAAGGACAGAGACATTAAAATTAGCAACATGGAACGTTTGGACGTTAAACGACGACGAAAATGTAGAGAACATAAAACAAGAAATAGAAAGAGAAAAAAATTAATATTTTAGGGATGTGCGAAACGAGATGGACAGGAGCAAGCATCAAGATAGATAAAGATTTTAAGATTATTTATTCTGGAGGTGAAGATCGACAAAGGGTGGTGGCGCTTATTTTGGACCAGAAAACATCAAAATCTGTTCAAGGATATTGGGCCGTGTCGGACAGAGTTCTACTAGTTATAATGAGTTGCAGACCTTTTAGCATAAATGTTATTCAAGTATAGGCCCTAACAGGAAAATCCAGTAAAGATAGTGTTGAGGAATTTTATAATGACATAGAGTCTGCCTTAAAGAAATTTAAAAATTCAGAAATAAACATCATAATAGGGGACTTCAATGCAAAAGTAGGAAATCAAAGTGATAGATACACAGTAGGAAACTATGGTTTAGGAGAGAGAAATGAAAGAGGATACAGACTCGTAGAGTGGGCAAAAGAATAGGAAATGATTGTAGAAAACACCTGGTTTAAGCAACACCCTAGAAGGTTATGGATATGGAGGAGTCCTGATAGCAGGATCAGAAACCAGATTGACTACATTCTGATTAGCAGAAGATGTAGAAACGCACTAACAATAGCAAAAACAGTTCCCAGTGCTGACTGTTATAGTGACCACAGACTACATACAGGAACACTGAGGATACAGTTGAAGAAAGTCAAGTGTATAACAGGAAACTCTAAATATGATTTGTGTACATTGAGTAATGACAAGGAAATACAAAACAAATTCAACATAGAAGTACAGAACAGATTTGATATATTGTCTGATCTAGAGATATTATTCCAGGATGTGGATGATCAATGGGAAATGTTGAAGAATTCAATCAGTTTGGCTGCAGAAACAACTATTCCAAAATTAAAGAAGGTGGGTCGTAAAAAATTGATTACAGAAGAAATTTTACACCTAATGGAAACAAGAAGACTCAACAAAAATAGTTCTGCCAAATATGAAGAAATTCACAGACAAGTCAGAATATTATGTAAGGAGGCAAAAGAAGCATGGCTTGAGGAAAAGTGCTTAGACATTAAAAAACAACACAACAGTCAAAATACCAAATTAGTGCACAAAAGAATTCAGGAATTTACTAATAAAAGAACAGGTACATCAACAGGATATGTAAAAACTAAAGATGGCAAAATCATAATAGGAAAAGATCAGATTCTACATGTATGGACAGATTATGTGACAAACCTTTATAATGATAACAAAGAGGAACAGTATGATATTATATTTAATAATGAAGGACCGCCAATTTTGAAGATGAAGGTTCGAAATGTTCTTAAGCATTTGAAAGCTGGCAAGGCCCCCGGTGCAGATAACATCACAACAGAAATTAAACAACAATTAAAGCTGTAGAAGAATTTGGACTAGAGCAAGTCACTAGACTGCTGAACACATTATATGATGCTGGAGATATACCTTTTGAATTATGTAACTCTGTATTTATTGCAATCCCAAAGAAATCAGGAGCCTTGGAATGTGATCATCATAGAACAATTAGTATAATGAGTCACATCACAAAGATTTTGCTGCGAATTATCATGCAAAGAGTGAGGAAGAAAATACAACCTGAAATAGGGGAAGAACAATGTGGGTTTGTAGAAGGAAAGGGTACAGTAAATGTTGTGTATATGCTGCGAACAGTTATTGAACGTGCTATAGAAGTAAACAAGGATATACACCTTTGCTTTATTGACTACACAAAGGCTTTTGATAGAGTTAGACATGTCAACATGGTAGATATGCTTGCAGATCTACAAATTAATGGGAAAGACATTAGGCTTATAAAAAACATATATTGGAAACAACAACCTGCCATAAGGATTGATAATGAAGTGGGACAATATCAACCTATTAAGAGAGGTGTTAGGCAGGGATGTGTAATGTCTCCAGAACTTTTTTCCCTATACAGTGAACATATTTTCAGAAATGTAGAAGATATAAATGGAATCAGCATTGGAGGACGAAGCATCAATAACATTAGATATGCAGATGATACAATATTGATTGCAGACAATGCACAAGATCTACAACAATTAGTAGACGCGGTTGTTGTACACAGTGAGCAACTGGGGTTGGAATTAAATTGTAAGAAGACACAGGTTATGGTCGTCACTAGGAAGAACGAAGTACCACAATGTAATATACAAGTAAATGGGAATATTCTTCAACAAGTGAATCGGTACAATTATCTCGGAACAGTCATAACATCTGATGGGAAATGCCTTGAAGAGATTAGAACAAGAATCGCCATGGCGAAAGTAGCCTTTAGCAAGATGAAAAACATTCTGACCAATAAAAAGATGTCAATTGAAAAGAGAAAAACAGTGTTGAGGGGATACATAGAGCCTGTTCTTTTGTATGGATGTGAAACTTGGACAATGTGCAGTCAAGCTGAAAAACATCTGATGGCTGCAGAAATGTAGTTTCTGGGGAACATGCAAAGAATACCATGGATAGACAGAAAAACCAATGACCAAGTACTACAGGAGACAAATGAAATTAGACGTAGACAGTCAAAATATTTTGGACATGTTATGAGAAAAAATGGATTGGAGAACTTAGTGACAACTGGCAAGATCGAAGGGAACAGATCAAGAGAAAGACCGAGAGGAAAATACCTGGATGGCTTGGCCACATGGCATGGACGAAACAGGAACACTGAGCTGATCGACGACGCTGGTGATCGAGTGAAATAGCGAGTCATGATCGTCCACGCTTTTCGGCATGGCACATGATTGATTGATTGATCCCTTACGGAACGTTGCAGTCAACACTAGCATTTTTCAGCTGCTGTTGATGTAATAGGCAAGTGGTACGTTCAGTAGTTTGCCATTGCTTTCTGAACGACCGGCTCCCATACCAGCACGTTATAACACAACGCGACACGGTCTGCTACACAAATCGGTCGCAGGTGAGCTTCGAACGCCTGGTACCCGGCTCACGAACCGCGTTCGCAAGCCTTTAGCCACGGAGCCGGCCTAAATGCACACGGATAACCAAAAAAAAAAAAAAAAACGACTTAGAAGCGCGGATGAACAATAATGGAAAGGGCTGCAGGAGATAACAAAAGACATGAACTGGCTGAATGTCTATTTTTCATGTGAGAATAGAATCAGTAGAAGAAGAATGAAAACAAAACGAAAATCAATAACATTAACAAATAACATATATCAGATAAACAGAATAAGCACAGAATTACATTTTGCTGTCATTTGCAAATCTACAGAGATTGGATTCTATATTTGGCCAGCTCCAGCCACCCCAAGTTTTCATTTCGAGGCTGGCAAAGAATTGTCACAAGAATCACAAGTTGTCATTTCTAGGCTGGCAAAGAAGTGTGACAAGATTCAAAGAAAGGAAAGGAAGCGCATAGCCAGATTGATGACTCTCTTGGAAAAGATTGAATGCGATATATTACTACGATAGGGTTTCAGATGAAAACCATAATTGTGTGTGTGAGTGTGTGTGTGTTTTGTGTGTGTGTTTTGTGTGTGTGTTTTGTGTGCGTGCGTGCGTGCGTGCGTGTGTGTGTGTGTGTGTGTGTGTGTGTGTGTGTGTGTGTGTGTTTGTGGAAAAGCCAGAAATGCCGATGAACGGAAGGAGAGAGCCAATCTCTACAGCTGAAGACAGAAAGATTGAATGCGATATATTACTACGATAGGGTTTCAGATGAAAACCATAATTGTGTGTGTGTGTGTGTGTGTGTGTGTGTGTGTGTGTGTGTGTGTGTGTGTGTGTGTGTGTGTGTTTTGTTTGTGTGTGTGAAAATACTCTTAAAATGTAAAGAACAAATGTATCAATTTTGGATGTAGTCACCACTGCAAATCCTCCAGAGCCGATAAAGTGCTTGGATGCCTGCAGAAAAAAATTCTTTGGGGTGATTACTCGGTGTGCCTGATCCGGTCGTGAACAGTCTGTCACAAACATCACGCCGTTTTGAAACTTCGTACTCCACTCATACACATGCTGGACTGGCAGGCATGCATCACCATACTGGACCTTCATTCGCCGATGAATGTCTACAGGTTCCACCACTTCACTGATTACAAAACAACGAATAACAGAACGTTGCTTCTCTTTATTGTATGTCAAAAGTGATGTGGCCATCTTTAAACTGTCCTTATGGGGTCACTGTGTTCGTCTGCACGATGATGTCACGTAATTAACACTCTTGACACGCTTAACAACAATATTGACAGGTTACAAGACAATGGCATGGTTATTGTAATTTCTATCACACTTTTAAGGTATCAACAGTGGCTGTGTCACCAGGACAGCAAGCCGTTCAGGCGGTGAGGACAGTGCTATTGATCTGGCGCTGGTTTCTCCTTCACTCACTACTGTGTGTAGATGGGGTGTCCTAGAGTACCACGGCAGCGACCACCACCCTTGCAGCATATTGGTGGAGAAAGGCAGAACCAGGCAGCACAAGCTAACGGTAAAGTCTTTCCAGTATGACAGTACAGGGCATGATGTGGTGAGTAAAATAAGACGTGACAAGCGCAGAAAGCTTCAGGGCAGGAAAAAACGCTGGGAGCAGCCACCTTGGTGGAATTTCGAGGTAGGTGGAGAAGGCTTGGGTGGATAAGCGTAGTGCTGTAAGGAGATGGCAAGATGCCAAGAAGAACAGAGCTGGCCATCCTAGTCCCTGCATGCACGTAGAAAGAGAGATGCACACAAAAGTAAGCGATTTCAAAAAAAAAAAAAAAAAAAAAAAACTGGTCACGGTGGTTAAAAGTGAAAAATGGGCAGAGGTGTGTCAAAGAGTAAGCACAGACAAGTCACTGAAATTGTTCCGGCAACTACATAAAAGCATGAGTGGGATAGTCAAGAATAAGTGCATTTCTGACTTCCAAGGTGCTGACCTCATCTGGCAGAGGACTGACGAGGACAAGGGCAAAGCCCTCTTTGAACGCTATCTAGAGCAGAGCAACCAGACATACATGGGAGGCCGAAATCTTGCCAAGGAGTCACCTCAGACAGGTGCAAGGCCCAGAACACTTCAGATGGAGACACAGTGACAGTGAAAGAAATCAAGGCTGTGCTTCGACGATAAAAAAAAACAGTGCTCCAGGGCCTGGTGGCATAAGATACGACGACATTACTAGGTGTACCGACAACGAGCTAGAGAAACTAGCAGACATGTACAACAACAGTATAGGGAGTGCTAGCATCAAGGAGGAGTGGTTACACAGCTATCTGATTCCCCTGCCGAAGCCTGGCAAAGACCACACAAAAATTCAGGGATATCGAGTTATAACCTTGCAGAATACAATAGGCAAGCTGCTGGAGAAGTTAATGCCAGGAAAATATCAAACCAGCTAGAGAGACAAGGTGTTTTCCCACCTACCCTGAGTGGGTACCGTCCAAAAAGAGAAACCTGGACGAATGCAGCAGTTTTTCCCATGATGTATATGAAGGTTTCCACTCAGGCATTGAAACCTTTGCTGCAGCGATTGATCTTGAGGACGCGTACAACAGAGTACCATTGGATTTGTTAATGCTTCAACTTCTTGAACTCAAAATAAGTCCGTTCCTCATTAGTTGGATCGCTGCAGCCCTCTTCCAACGGAACGTAGTTTTTAGATGTGGCAGTTGGACTTGGGAACGAACAACAATATATCCTGGCCTACCACAGAGATCACCATTATCTCCAGTACTGTTCAACGCCTACACTGTGAGAATCACCAGTGAGCAGATCACTGGACCTGGTAGGACATTGTCATATGCCGATGATGTTTTAATGTATCGTCAGGGTAAGGATAGAGAGCAGGTTGCTGTGGAACTACAACCCGAACTCAATCGCATAAGTACTTGGTGTGATGAAGCTGGGGCTGTGATCAACCCAACAAAGGCAACAGTGACTAGGTTCTCTTTGAAGAATCATATTGTCAACACTCCAACACAAACTGTAAAGCTGTGTTCAGAGACGGTGGAAAGAACGCAGGCAATGAATTACCTGGGGATACGGTTTGATCGAAGCCTTGTTTATAATGGGCACATTGACAAGGTGATAACAAAGGCCAAGCGGGGTTTGGCTGCGATGCGGGTGATGGCGGCAGCAAACTGTGAGCAGCGCCATCTATGTCTTATGTACGAGGGGCTGGTCATGTCTGTTTTTGAGTATGCAATGGCAATCCTGACTCTCAGCCGTAAGCAAATAGAAAGGATGGAAAGGATACAGAATGCAGCTATGCGCATTATTCTTGGATGTACAAGAGATACAGCATGCAGGGCGATGCGCTACCTTCTTGATTTTCCAACCATTGAAGACAGAATGCAAGTTTGCAGAGCACACGCCTACCTCAGGTTTAACGCAAACACACAACATCCACTGCATAGTGAAATTATGAAGGTGAAAGGCAGCAAGTTAAAAAGAGGACGGTCGTGGATGGGTCAAGCCGAAGACATTCTTCAACAGGTGTGTTCACTTGAGGACGTAGAACCTGGCGAGGAGTGGGTACAAGTGCCAACAGATTTCTGCATATCCTTTTCAGTTTGCATCCAACGAGATAGACAATGCAGACAAGAACATCCGGCTGCTGTGGAGGCTGAAGTACAAGCGTTGATTTTCGAAAATTCCCTAAACGGTGATGCTGTCATCTACACAGATGGGTCGGTCGTCCGACATGTGAGAAGCCCATGGGCCTTTACAGCTCGGGCCGGAGGGAGAATTGTGAAGGAGGACTCTTGTGCTTTCACCGAAACCACAAGTAGCCTGACTATGGAAGTCATGGCAGTAAGTAAAGCAACAACATGGCTCGAGACACAGACATTCACTAGGGCATGTTTCCTTAGCGACTCAATGAACATGATCAAGAGGATAGAGGTGGGGTGGATCCGAAGAGAATGGTTTCTGTCTCTGAAGCGGTCTCGGCTGGCAAAGATTAGTTTCATCTTCGTGCCAGGGCATGCGGGAATACAAGGAAATGAGCGGGCTGACAAGCTCGCAGGTGAGGCTACGGTGAAGGGATGACGCGCCATGGACCAGGCTGACATTCTGAATGCTCTACGAGAAGTAAGACTTTTGCGTGAACCAAGTGATGACTGTGAATCTACAACCACGGCCAGACTGTGAGAGCAGCAAATTAAAAGAGGGGTGGCCAAACAAGAACACTACGCAGGAAGCCAAAGAAGATTGATAAACCAACACAGATCTGGTGTCGTTAGCCGCTACACGTTGCAGGATTTGCTGAGGAGGAGATCCGAGCACTTATGGACTGAATGGTTCCATGTGCAATGAGGATGATCTGTCGACTAACTAACTAACTAATTAACTAACGCTTTTAAGGTTTGTATTTGAAGCCCCCTCGTACATATCATTGAAATGGGTTAGTACAGTGGTTCTCAATCTTTTTTGGCCCGTGCCCCCCTTCTCCATATTTTCAGAATGTCATTCCCCCCCCCCTCCTTTCGTATTTCCTACCTAAAAATCCCCCTTACCCTCGCCCCTACACAGTATACATAATAATGGAAGCTAAATGTAATAGCACATACTAAAACAAGTCTAGACGTCCACATAACACGTGATTTGTGGTTCTACTTACGTTATAAAATGAATTTTAGAAGGGTGAGACGTACAGAACTGTATAGTATGAAGGAAAAAAGAATATCAAATTATCGGTTCTTGTATTAACGCGATCTTGAAGTAATATTATTTCGGTGGGTGATATGCTCAGTATCACACCGGTCGCTTTTATTCCCCAACACATTTCTTGGTACCTATTTTAGGCTGGGTCAACAGTGGATCACGAGTCAACTGTACAAATTCGAATCCCCACCGACCGGGACCGATCCCATGTCAACCTTGCCGGCGGACACAGGGACACAGGAGTCATCATACTGTTAAAGAAAACTCATGTAAAACAGGTCATTTACTGCCTATAGTACCTTGCGGTGTATGGCAGGGGGGTTGCGAGCCTGGGGAATTAAAAACGCTTGGCTAGTGCAGTCGCTGCGAACTGTGCAGGTTAATGTTTTCTTCCCCCCCCCCCCCACCCGACAGTAAAATATCCACATCTTACCGCGGTTTCCAACCCGTCTATCACGAAGAAGAATCCAGCCGCTCCAGGAGCGAACATGCTATAGGTGACTTTGGGACTTGGATATACTAGATATGTTACGAAGGGAGAGTGAATATGTTATATGTAGCTTTGGTGACGAGGATATGCTAGATAAATTAACGGGGGAGAGTAAACATGTTATAGGTAGCGTTGGTGAAGAGGATATACTAGGTAAGTTAGCAAAGGAGAGTAAACATGTTATAGGTAGCCTTTGGACGAGGAAATACGTTAGCAAAAAAGATTAAATATGTTATAGGTAGCTGTGGTGAAGAGGATATACTAGATAAGTTAGCAAAGGAGAGTAAACATGTTATAGGTAGCTTTGGTGAAGAGGATATACTAGATAAGTTAGCAGGGGAGAGTAAACATGTTACAAGTAATTTTGGTGAAGAGGATATACTAGGTAAGTTAGCAGGGTAGAGTAAACATGCTATAGGTAGCCTTTGGACGAGGAAATACGTTAGCAAAAGAGACTAAATATGTTATAGGTAGCTGTGGCGACGAGGATTATAAAATTAGCAAGTGGAAGTATACATATTATAGGTAACTATGATGACAATGGTGTACTTGATAAATTATCAACTGAAAGTAAAGGACACTGTTTCGCGCCTTCAGATGTCATTTTGTATATGGTGCTTCTTTCTATGCTCTTTAGACACCCCATTGGGGCATAGACCCACAACCTAACTTCGGCAAGTCGTCCTACATTTTGCTATCTCCTGCAGCTTCCTCCGTGTCCTCCCAACATTATTCATCTCTGTCTGTAATTCTCTTCTCCATATGTTTTAGGTCTCCCACTATTTCATTTGCCTTGCGGGTTCCAGAAAAGATTGTGCTTAGTTATACTATTCTTGATTTTTCTCGGTGTGTGTCCTATCCTGCGTCAGAATCTATTTTTTTTTTTTCTAATTTTGGCGCTACCTCCAGATTATTATAGACCCAATGGAAAATAGACCAAATGGTAAATAAACCAAATGGCAAGTGGACCAAATGGCAAATGGACCAAATGGCAAAGGGACCAAATGGCAAATGGTACAAGATGATTGATGTTGTCCAATGCACGATAGCAGACTTTACTTCCCAAAATATGGCCTAGTATTTATGTCAGGTTGGGCTGACCGACAGGCTCAGGTCAGTTTAGAAATATTGATGTTGAATCGAGGGTAGGAGGGCTAACTACTGCACCACCGTGGCTTCCTTCTGATTGTTAAAGGGAGTCAGCATGGCCGAATGGATAAGAGAACTCACTCTTAAACTTCCGGTGTGTTGATGATAGCGAGGAAGCGGGTTTAACCCCTAGCAGGGTTGGCTAGACCAAAATGTTAACTTCTCGGTCTTGACCTCGGGTCTATGAATTCACCGGCACTGCTGAACAGAGGGCAGGGCGGAGTAATTGATTCACGACAGGACAAGCTACAGATTTAATCTTCTACACGGATGGTTCTACACTAAGAAGCAAAAGAAATGCCTGGGTGCTCACAGTGAACGTTAATGGACGGAGTTTAGTACAGGAGAGCCTGGCATATGACACCACGGCGTCTTGTCAGAAAATGGAGGCCGAGGCAGTCACAGTGGTGGTCTACTGGCTGGAGAATAAACATCACACATTTGTCTTGATTGTAACAGACTCACAAAGTTTGATGAGAATGGTGAAGGCAGGCAGGCATGCTTCAGGCAGAGTGGAGTGCATCAATTTAACAATAAAAGACAAGGAGCGGGTAATGGGTCTTTTCCCAAGGGCATGCTGGTGTGTTGAGAAACGAGCAGTGGGACAGATTGGCAGGGTCAGCACCGTTGGGTGGGCTAATGGTGCTTGATGAAGGTGATGTGATTAAGCTCTCTTGGGATCATGTGTATATGGTGGAAGAACATTATAGCCTACAGATAATGGAATGGCAAGGAGTGACCACAGGATCTAGCCGAGGGACACATAATCAGCCTGCAACTGATACCATTAGTATTGGGACTGTTTGCTGGTTGTTGAAGATGAGGACGGAGCACTTTTGGAAGTCGGTTCTTGATTCAACTTAACTAATCTTAACTTATCAAAACTCAACTCATCTCATCTCAACTCAGCTATTCTCAACTCAACTCAACTCTTTGCTTTCCTCTGTCAACAACATTTCTGCTGCATTTATCCATAGCCTCTATCTCTCCTCTGAAGTTACGTGAGAACCTCCCAGTGGCTGCTAACTGTGTCTTCTTTTCTCTATTTTTATTTTTTATCTTCTTTCTTCGTAAATGCAAAAAGATCTTGATTTCCCAGGAGTAAAGTCTCTTTCTACACCACTCTCTGCCATTATTCTCCACATTCTCTATACGCCGAATTACATTCCCCGTGTTGTTTGGTTTACGCGCAGTAGTGAATAAGATTGCTTATTAGGATATCAGATGCAACTGAGGAGAATGAAATATTGCCAGCATGTAGACAGGCACGAATGTCTGGAAAAGATCATCATGGATGGGGGTGTACCGGGGAGGCGGAGAAGAGTAGACCACTACGTGGATGGATTAATAATGTGATAGACAGTTTACATATGATAGTCATGGAGGCGGGATATATGGGATATAACCACACCCACAAAAACCTTGATGATAATGTTGATGATGATGACAATGGTCGTGCTGCTGATGATGATGATGATGATGATGATGATGATGATGATGATGATGATGATGATGATGATGATGATGATGATGATGATGATGATGATGATGATGATGATGATGTGATGGTGATAATAATGCTGATGATGATGACGGTGATCATGATTGTGATTATAATGACGACAATGATGATGATGACAATGATCGTGCTGATGATGATGATGATGATGATGATGATGATGATGATGATGATGATGATGATGATGATGATGATGATGATGATGATGATGATGATGATGATGATGATGATGATGATGATGATGATGATGATGATGATGATGATGATGATTAAGACCATGGTGATTACGTCCAAACGCTGATTCTTACACCCTCCCCCTGTCCCGTCAGCTCCGCCAAATGTCAGTCACAAGCTGATTCATGTGATTGTCATTACCGTGAAACTCCGGCAGTACACGGTCTCAATTAATAAGGCCAAACACTATCATGAGCCACGTAATGCAGCTTCACTGCCACATCTCTAGACAACCCGGTTCTAATCACGTTGAGGATTTTATTCTATAACTTCAGTAGAACAAAAAGCTATAATCTCTTCAAATTGGGGTGATGTATTGCTCATTTAGCTAATTTACTAACTAATAAACTAATTAAACTAATTAACAAACTAACTAAAGGAATCACGAGAATTAGATTTTTTTAAGAGAATGCATCTTTTCCATTGCAACATACGCTTGTGAGACTTGGACACATATTAAACAACTGAACAGGGCATTTTAATTTAAATGTTATAGACGGGTTCTAAGAATATCTGGGATACAGAAAAGAACAAATGCATCCATACTACAAAATCTGAATAATGAAGAAGGTTGGCTACTAAATAAGAAAATTGAAATATTTCGGTCACTTGAAACGTCATGAAAGTTTCTAGAGAACAATAATGGAGGGGTATATGTCCGGGAAGAGAGGAAGAGGAAGGCCAAAGAGAAGATGGGTGCAGGATGTGGCAGACGCTCTCCAGATGGGTGTATCTGACGCGGGACATCTTGCTTATGACCGAGAAGTTTTCCGGACGGTTGATATGGGTGTGAAGTTCTGCAAAGTACATGCTACTGTTTGTCTGATTGATTGAACTAAAGGATCTAACTAACTAACCTAGTAACTAATGCAGTAACTAACCTAGTAACTAATGCACTAACCTAGTAACTAATGCACTAACTAACCTAGTTAACCTAGTAACTAATGCACTAACTAACCTAGTAACTAATGCACTAACTAACCTAGTAACTAATGCATTAACTAACCTAGTAACTAATGCACTAACTAACCTAGTAACTAATGCACTAACTAACCTAGTAACTAATGCACTAACTAACCTAGTAACTAATGCACTAACTAACCTAGTAATTAATGCACTAACTAACCTAGAAACTAATGCACTAACTAACCTAGTAACTAATGCACTAACTAACCTAGTAACTAATGCACTAACTAACCTAGTAACTAATGCACTAACTGACCTAGTAACTAATGCAAATGCACTAACTAACCTAGTAACTAATACACTAACTAACCTAGTAACTAATGCACTAACTAACCTAGTAACTAATGCCCTAACTAACCTAGTAACTAATGCACTAACTAACCTAGTAACTAATGCACTAACTAACCTAGTAACTAATGTACTACCTAACCTAGTAACTAATGCACTAACTAACCTAGTAACTAATGCACTATCTAACCTAGTAACTAATGCACTAACTAACCTAGTAACTAATGCACTAACTAACCTAGTAACTAATGCACTAACTAACCTAGTAACTAATGCACTAACTAACCTAGTAACTAATGCACTAACTAACCTAGTAACTAATGCACTAACTAACCTAGTAACTAATGCACTAACTAACCTAGTAACTAATGCACTAACTAACCTAGTAACTAATGCACTAACTAACCTAGAAACTAATGCACTAACTAACCTAGTAACTAATGCACTAACTAACCTAGTAACTAATGCACTAACTAACCTAGTAACAAATGCACTAACTAACCTAGTAACTAATGCACTAACTAACCTAGTAACTAATGCACTAACTAACCTAATAACTAATGCACTAACTAACGTAGTAACTAAAGTTCTAACTTAAAAAAGTCGCTTAAAAGTTGACTGGGTCGACTTCATTGCACCGGGTTATTAATCCAATATGGCTCGGTCTCTTTCGGCATCTAATGTACTAACTAACGAAACTAAGTAATTTACTAACTATAATTAACTAATGGACTAACTAACGTTCTAAACAACTAACTAATAAACTAACTAACTAACTAACTAACTAACTAACTAACTAACTAACTAAAGTAATAACTACCGTTCTAACTAACTAATTAACTAACGGAATAGCTAACGTTTTAACTAACGTTTTAACTAACTAACCAATTACCTAAGGGAATGACTAACGTTCTAACTAACTAATTAACTAACGGACTAACTACCTTTCTAACTAACTAATTAACTAATGGAATAGCTAACGTTCTAACTAACGTTATAACTAATTAACTAATTACCTAACGGAATGACTAACGTTCTAACTAACTAATTAACTAACAGACTAACTAACGTACTAACCTACTAACTACTTAACAAAAGGACTTCATTCATTCATCATGTGCCATGCCACTAAGCGTGGGCGGTCATCTTTCATCTTATTAATCTAACGAAATAAAAAATGTCATTAAGAATACACAACGACAAGTCGATGTATTTTTTGCTTGCATCTTCATAAATTTCCCCGGATCGGAATCCAATTTTTGTAATGTCCGCTCCAAGTTTTCCGTTTCCGATCTATTTCTGTCTTTCTTCCAGATTGCCCAACATGGCAATTATTCTTTTCATTTATACATGGAGAGAAATGACAGGCCGGGGACTGTGTTGTAGAGCTCGCCTGTCTCTCTCCAAGCCCAGAAATCAACGGGGTATTCACGACCGGTATTGGAACTACACATCTGCGGACAGTGATCATTGGAAGGCTAGACAGTCTCGGGAGTCGGTCTGTGGAAACGCCTGCCGGGTGAACCAATCAATCAAATGCAATGAGAAATGGAACGTTAGTCACATGTCTTTTACAGGGCGTAGCAATCAACCCCAACATTTATTTGCTGTTTGTGATCTACTAGAAAAAAATGACGGTATATCGCCATACTAGGGTAATCGTGTTATTTGTTTTGTTTCATAGTATCTTCCGCAATTTCAATGTTCAATGAATAGAAATTTACATTAAAATATGTCGGAGGATTGTAAAATGCTATTTCACTATTCCCTAAGCGACTGCGCCCGTTATTGACAAAATGTTGATAGTAAAATTACATGGTAAATCACAAACAGGCAATAAATGCTGATGGTAAAATAACCTGGTAAAGCACAAACAGACAATAAATGCTGGGGTTGATTGCAATATCCAGTGAGAACTTGCGCCTAACATTTCAAATGTTTCTATAACTGTTGCATGTTCTGTGCAGGACGTTGCACAGAAAAACCAGTGACCAAGTCCTACAAGAAACTAATGAACATCGTAAACTGTTTAGAGAAATTAGACGTAGATAGTCAACATGTGTTGGTCACGTTATGAGAAGATATAAATTGGAGAACTTGGTGACAAATGGCAAAAGAACAATGGAAAGGTAGAGAAGAAAATTCATGGATAGCTTGACCACGTGGTATAGTCGAGACAAGGACACTGAGTTGTTCAACGACTCTAGTGATCGAATGAAACGGCGCAACATTATACTAATTGTTCGATGTTGATTACATTCCAAGGCTCCTTATTTCTTTGGGATTGCAATAAATACAGAATTGCATAATTCAGAAGGTATATCTCCAGTATCATATATTGTGTTCAGCAGTTTGGTGACTTGATCTATTCCATATTCTTCTAAATCATTAATCATTTATGTTGAGATGTTATCTGAACTAGAGGTCTTACTAGTTTTCATATGGGTAAGAACATTCCGAACCTCCATCTTCAATATTGGCGGACCTTCATTATTAATTCGAATATCATATTGTTCATCGCTGTTATCATCATAAAGGTTTTATTTACATATTCTGACCATACATGTACAATCTGATCTTTTTCTATTATGATTTTATCATCTTTTGTTTTCAGACAGCATGCTGTTGTGCGTGTTCTTCTATTAGTAAGTTCCTGAATTCTTATGTGCATTAATTTTGTATTTTTTCTGTTGCGTTGATTTTCAATTTCTATGCAATTTTTCTCAAGCCATGCTTCTTTTGCCTCCTTACATAATGTTCTTGTGGTGTAGGGTAAAGAGAGAGGGATAGTACCTCACGGTGAGTGGCAGCCATATCCCAAGGGATAAACCAGGATCCTATTTGGTTACCATCTCTTTACCTAGCTCATGTATGGCTCCACGAATACCGCTTGTGTACGGCGGTGGCCACACCACGGGCAACAGTCTTGGCTTACTGGCTAAACTACATGAGTGAAGTAGGGGTAATATCCTACTAAGGAAATGTCCATCCCTAGTAAATAAAGACTGGGACGGTGGAGAAGGGGGGTGAATCTAAATAGATCAACGGCTTCGAAAGCGAAACCGCAGAGTGTGTGGCACACATGAGGCGTATTCAGTACACGATAGTGAACATGGCTGGCCATCGTGGAAGAGATTGGGACCTCACCATGTAATATTTCAAAGACAGCAATAGTAATTCAACAACAAGAAAAAATCGATACAGGTAATTAATGCCCCCTCCCCCCCCCCCCCCCCACCCCCCGGAGATGAGCCTGTTGTAAATATTCACTATAGGAAGGATGTGTATAATGACGACTGCACCCCAAATTCTTTTGAAAGGGTGCATTCTGACAATACCTATCTGAAAAGTAGAAGGAGAAGTCTGAGAATTGGTACGTGGAACGTACGCACCTTATATCAAGCAGGGAAGTTTGATAACCTTATTGCAGAGGCAAAAAACATGAATTTGGATATCTTAGGCGTATCTGAAACAAGATGGACAGATACAAGTTATATAAGGAGAGAAGATTACGTATTCATTAATTAAGGAAGAGATCATCACGAGAGAGGAGTAGGAATTTTAGTAAAATGAGATTTAGAGAAAAATATTAGTGGATTCTGGACTCATAAAGATAGGATGATACTTCTCAAAATTAAGGCAAGATCATTCATCATAGTAATTCTTCAGACATATGCTCCGACAACTGATTACAGTGATGAACAGCTAGAAGAATACTATGAAGACCTACAACAAACACTGAAATTTGTAAAATCATCAGAGGTCCTAATTGTCATGGGAGATATGAACGCAAAAGTTGGAAAAAATAAATATAGGCAGATAGTAGGGCAATATGGTATGGGACAGAGAAACGATAGAGGAGACCGGCTGATACAGTTCTGTGAAGAAAACAATCTTATTGTTTGCAACACATTCTTTCAACATAACCCTAGGAAACTGTATACACGGAAAAGCCCTGGAGATAGAACAAGAAACCAGATTGACTACATTATGATTAGAAATAGATTTAAAAACAATGTTAAAAATGCCAAAACATACCCTGGTGCTGATATCAACTCTGACCATAATCTTGTAGTATTAAAATTACAAAATAAAACTTAAAAACCCCGGAATAAGGAAATCGAAGACACCTCAAGTAGATATATCGACATTGATACAACCAGAAATAAGACAAATATACCTAGTTGAAGTCCAAAATAGTTATGATGGGTTAATCATTGAAAATATGGAACAATATCGACGTGAAAATCCAGAGGATAAAATTAATACAAAATGGGAAAGTATAAAAACCAGTATTCCGATTGCAAATACCACCTTGCCAGTGAAAATTAATGAGAGAAAAAAACAATTATGGATAACCGATGAAATATTGAGTAAAATGTCTCAAAGAAAGAAAGCAAAGAACACTACAGAGTATATAGTAATAAATAGAGAAATACGTCACATGTGCAGAGATGCCAAAGAAGAGTGGCTGCAGAAATATTGCAAAGAAATAAAAGACAACTCGAAAGAATTACATGAACATATAAAAAGATTTACAAAGAAGAAAAGTGAAATAACAGGAAAAGGTTGTATCAGAGGAAAAAATGGACAAATTATAATTAATAACACTGATATATTAAAAAGATGGACAGAGTACATAGAAGATTTATTCTGGAACAACAGGGTCAATAGACCAACATTATATAATACTCAAGATGGACCAAAAATATTAACGGCTGAAGTAGAAATGGCTATTAAAAAGATGAAAGAAGGAAATGCTGCAGGTCCTGACAAGATAACAACGGAGATGATAAAATCCTTATCCAGAATTCGCATTGAAACTATCACAGAATTGTGTAATGATATATATATATATATATATATATATATATATATATATATATATATATATATATATATATATATATATATATATATATATATATATATAATACTGGGTACATCCCCAAGGACTTGAAAACATCCATTTTCATCACACTATCGAAGAAGCCAAGAGCTGTTGATTGTGAGGATTACAGAACTATTAGCTTAATGAGCCACATAACTAAGATACTACTCAAGGTCATACAAGAAAGAGGAGTACGGCAAGGATGTGTACTGTCCCCAAGCCTCTTCGACCTATTCACAGAAAGGGTTTTTAAACAAGCTGAAATGCCTGGACTCAGTGTCAATGGAAGAATCATAAACAATCTTAGATATGCTGACAATACCGTGTTACTAACAGAAAGTGAGCAAGTGTTGCAAGACCTAGTGGAAGAAGTAAACAGGTGCCATATAGTGAGTGCAAACAAAAATGACGTCATATGAATTAGAGAGAAATCCTCGACGCCAAAATACGATAAAAACTAAGGGACGCGTTGGAAACAACAAAAACGTCACAGAGTGATTAGGGCACCAACGGCAAACTTTGCGGGGACATGGAACCGAGAAGGCAGTGCAAGTTTTAAGAGGAAACATTGGCGTGGCTACGGATCAGTGTTGGCATATAGACTAATGGCTAGACTTATAATAGCAGTGACGGACATGCTACAAGATATCGCCACAGAGGTAACGAACCTGCAGACGGAGAAACTAGACAGATTGTACTTAGAGCGGAGAGACGAACACTGAGGGAATGAACAAAAGGTCGTCTGCGGAAGAATAGAAACCAGGTTTGTCTTTTATTCATGCATATTCATGAAAATTATAATTAAGCCCCGCCCTGGTATCACAGGCTCTTAATAAATCTTGAAGTGTAATGGTTAAGAAAGCAACCGGTATACGTTGGAGCAAATAAACAACGTTATTTTCTATTCAAATCCCAGAGTCGGCTTCATCCATCATGTTCAGAGTTATGGCTCCCATTGCTTGTTGTACAGTTCTTTGAGCCAGAAGAAATTAGATGCATACTGTTGGATTGTTACAGTTATTATATTAAATGCAACCAGCAGTTTGGCAACAGGCACAGTGCAGAATGTGGCTTAGATATTAACATTTAAAAAAAACTAAAAAACTATGATAATTAGCAGTGAAAAGGAAAGGTAATGAACATCACAGTAAACGGGCACACACTAGAACAAGTAACAAGTTTCTCTTATCTTGGACATATAATAACAGATGATGGCAGAAGTGAAATGGAAATCAAAAAGAGAATGGGAATGGCCAAAAATGCTTTCAACGGCATGAAATCAGTATTAACATCTAGAGAGAGATTAATAACGCATTAAAAATGAGAATTGTCAAATGCTAAGTATATTGAACGCTACTATATGGCTCGGAAGCCTGAACATTGAACAAGCAACTAGAACGTCGCATAGAAGCCCTGGAGATGTGGATATACAGACGAATAGGTCGTATTTCATGGAAACAAAAACAATCAAATGCAGACGTTCTAGAAAAACTGGGACTGAAGAGAGAGTTGATGAAATAAATAAAGAGGAGACAAGTGAAATATTTTGGCCACGTTAAAAGACGTGATACTCTTATAAAAACTATACTGGAAGGCAAGGTTGAGGGCAAGCGAGCAAGAGGTAGATAACAATACAAGTGGAAGGATAACATCAAGAGATGGACGAACATAAGCCTGACAGAATGTACAGTCAAGGCAAGAGACAGAGAGTGTTGGAGATCCATTGCAACCAACCTTCATTGCGGAGACGGCACCTAATTGATTGATTGATAGATAATGTTCTTAATTGTCTGTGACTTTCTTCTTATTTGGCAGGATTGTTTTTGTTGACTATTCTTATTTCTATTAGTCGTAAAATGTCTTCAGTCGCCCATTTCTTACTACCAACCTTTTTAAATTTTGAAATAGATGTTTCTGTAGCCAAATTGACTGAATTCTTCAACATTTCCCATTGATCATTCACATCTTGATATAGGATCTCTAACATGACAGCCCACGCTTATCGGCATGGCACATGATGAATGAGTTTGCCATTGCTTTCTAAACGAGAAGTCAGCTTTTAAATCCACCTTAATGCCGGTGTAGGATTTTTCATCAGCGAATCGGAAGTTTAAGAGGCAGCGCTCTTGACTTTTCGGTCACGCCGACATCAAGCTAATGGTGGTTACAAATTCCACCACGACACGCCAGAAAAGTAATAAAATCCGCTTTATTTAAATAACTATGCAAATTTAGATGTCTACTGTATCACGGATTCTAGAGTAAAGCGAGTCGGGTTATTCATGCCGTAAATATGTCAAGTCTGCGCGTGAAAGTAGTTTGTAATCGACAGTCAAATCTTCCTGACAACCGTGTTTCCCGGGCTCCCTGGAGGGCGGGAGTCGCTCCAGCTGCCTGGGTGTGATGTCGGGGAGATGAATGGGCTTGACAGTGTGAGAACTTTCGCTCAGGGAGACTCAGGGAAGATCTATTGCAGGAAGAGGGAGACATGACTTCATCGGTTCCACGGAAATATCGTGTCAGAAGCAACGGAATAACATTATCATCTCAGAGAACGCTCCTGCACACGCGCACATATGCACACACTCGTACGCGGTACATATACACAAACGCACGCACACACGCACGGAGATTCACACAGACACACACAACCACAAAGAGAAACGCATGCGTGCGCACACACAGGTACACACAGATACACACGTGCATACACACTAATACACACACGCACACACACATACACACACACAAACAAAAGACATACACATGAACACACACGCATTCACATACTCACACACACACACACACGAACCAACACGCGCGCACACGCGCACACGCGTACATACACAGTCTCACACACACAGGCACCTACGCACACACTCATACGCACGCCACACACACAGACATAATCATACACACTCAGACATAGACATGCACATAGAAATACACACGGAAACACATGCAGACATTCAAGCAGACAAGCACACAAACACAGACACATACGCGCGCACACACACACATGCGCGCGCACATCTATTTATCCAGAAACATAATTGCTAAACAACCACAAAGCTGGTTTTAGGGGTTAAGAATACCCCGACATACCGAATGGTGCGTTCGAAATCCGCTTCGGAAGCAATCCGCCTTGTAGCAGATAAACCGACCGACTGACCGACTGACCGACCTATCGACCGACAGACCGACCGACTAACGGACGGGCGGACAGACAGGCAGACAGAACGGACTTTATTTTCAAAGGGTAACAAATTGGGCACGCAGGCCCGTCTTACATTCGGCCCTTCCAATCACTCATCTTTCGTTCATCAATAATCCATAATACATTCACATAGGGAAGAAAAAAAACATTGTCAAATGAATGTTGTAAACATAAGGAATGCATATTACCATGTTAAGAGACACATACCTCAACCATCCACCCATCCCCCATCCACCCACACATTCCCCACCCAACCACACACAATCCCCCAGGCACACATACATGCCTACCCATCCACCCATCCCCACACACACATCCCACACACATCCCCAACGTACTCATATCTCCCCACACACACACACCCACACATCTCCCACCCACCATGCATCCACCACCCACCCACACACACACACCCTTAGGCACACATACATGCACCCGCGCACTCATCATCCACCCACACATCCCGCACATAAACACATCTCCCCACCCACTCACACATCCTACACTCATCGCATAACCTATAAACACTCACCCACCCACATATCCTCCACCACACACGCACAGACCCCTAACCATCCAGTCAAACACACAACCCCCAACCACACATTCCCACC
This sequence comes from Cepaea hortensis, assembly GCA_963921405.1. NCBI lineage: Eukaryota > Metazoa > Mollusca > Gastropoda > Stylommatophora > Helicidae > Cepaea > Cepaea hortensis. The sequence continues at coordinate 332,301,136 of OY992876.1, read as the reverse complement.
TACACACACACATACACACACACATATCCACGCCAACCCACACATCACGCACCTACCCACACATCCCCAACTTTTACACATTCCCCATCCACACAATCTCCCCCCCCACACCCACCCACACATCCCACGTCCATACACACACACATCCCCACCCCCAACATATCCACACTCACCCACCACACATCCTCCACCCACCCACCCCCAATCACCCATCCCCTAATCACACATCCCTTAACCACACATCCTTTAATCACACATGCCTCACCCACACACACACCACCCACACTCACACACATCTCCCCACCCATACACACATCTTCCGCACACACATCCTCACCCAACAACACATCCCTCATCCCCAAACACACACTTCCCACTCACAAACACCCCCACCATCCACACACACCCCCACCACCCACACACATCCCACCACACACATCTTTTACCTGCACACAAATGCCCACCCATACACTCATCTCCCACATATATCCACCCATTCACGTACTCATCCCTCTACTCACACCCACACATCCCCCACCCACACATCAACACATACATCTCTCATCTACCCACCCAGACTCACACACCCCATCCACCCAG